>OMLM01002762.1:11528-40479 GCA_900302695.1 Helostoma temminkii
TGTTGGGGGGGGAAAGGCAAGTGAGCACACTAAATGAAAATCCCTTCATATAAACACAGAGCCAGTGTATCTGATGGATACGAAGAAAGACACTATTACAGGAAGAGTAGAAAGGGGGAGACAGCGACAACAGGACAGACATTAGATGTTGAGAGAAAGAAGTGCAATTTGAAGTGTTGCCTCGAGGCAAGGTTGCAATTAGTAGGTTAAGCACTTCAATTTTTCAATTCTGAGATGTGCCACTAAATACCACACACACAAGCACACAAACTTACTCTCCTCTGATCCTGCAACACACCAACACACAGGAACAATCAGCAACATTTGTCTGTGGCTATTAATCTGATGCTGATCTTGCTAACTACAATGAGTGTGTAACAGATGGATTAAACTTTTATAAATCTGTGTGTGTGTGTGTGTGTCTGCAACGTGTGTTATGTTTTATTCATCAATGTACAAGAGGTGCTGGAGTGCTGAAGAGCAGTGACATTGCCTTGTTCCCCCAGTCCCCTAGTTACTGTAATCTAATGACCATTTATGTGTGCTGCCATGGAAAACCAAATCCTGTCGGTTTGTCTCATGCATATTTCATATACGAGTAATGTATGTGGATGGAGAACAAACAGCACCATCCTGATGCATGCGTGTGTATAAGGTAATATAAAAAAAATATGGATGAGTAAATTAATAAACCATATTTAATCATTCACATTTGCAAGAGCATGTTATGCTCAAATCCCTCTTAAACTGCTGTATGTATATACATATGTGTTGTTTATGGCATTTGCTTTATGCTTTATGTCCAATAACTGAGCTTTTAGCACACTCAGCATGAATATGAAGGTTTTAAGTAGTGATTGGGGTAGTTCATGTAACTTGTGAGATATCATGTCATTTTCTAGCATCTGTGAAGATTTGGGTGAGTTTTTCTGCTTCAGTATAAATGTTTTAGATTTTTTTTTAATAATTCAAAGCAAAGAACATGAGCCACTGCTCTCATTAGCTGGCTGAAGTGAGGGGGTCCCTGGCCCTTCTCTACTGTGTCTTCAGTTCACTTAGCGAGCAGTGTTCTACAGTTTGGTTTAATTTGACTTGTAATTTTACAATATAATTTTAACAGCAGAATCTAAATGCGTGGTGATTTTCTGGATGTGATTTTTCTAAGTGGAACCTGCTAAACAACATCTATTCTTACACCAGAACATCAAGGAACTCACATGTACTTAATAATGGAAGGATAATGCATATTAAGATGCGTTTCCTCCGAGTGTGAAATGTTTAATCTTTTTAATTAAAAGAATAAAGAAACCACACAAGTAAGTGCATGTGTGTTCACAGATTATGTAGATGTGTGAACCCCTGTGAACACTGTGCTATTCATGCCTGTGTCTGAATATTCTGGGAAGATGCAAAAATCATTAAAAGAGAGTCTTTCCTCAGAGAAATCCCCCTCTGCAAGTCTGTACCCAAGCCAAATCCCCAAAATACTTCAAACATTCAATTCCTCTTTCCCGCTCTCTTTAGTGCTGCTGTTTCAGGCAACAGAGAAAATGCTTTGGAATATATTTATGCTAACTTTCCACAGCTGGAGTCACAGGAATTACGATCAATAAGAATATGTGATAAACCTGATGGAGAACAAGCAGCATCATCCTGATTTGGGACACCGCTGCCAACTGTTGTGCTAAAGAGCTGGACTGACAAAGCACTGTGCCAAAGGGCAGGAACACGAAGTTTAACTGTGCGGATCTATACTGATGAGGACTGGTCATGAGGCCATTTGTTCTGGTTTAACAAGGATAAAGCTGTTTGCTACAGTTAAAGGAAAGGCTCCAGCACAATAAACAATCTGCCTTTCACAACAACTTACACTAAGCAGGTTTGTGGGCCAGTGTCTGCATGTGAGCCCCAATGGTGTGTTCTTTACTTCAGCTTTTACTACAAATTGCTACAAGGCCTGTTTTTGGAAATCCTTTTTTTATTTTGATTCTATTTTTTTCTGCCAACAGGTTTTGCATTAGTTTGTAGCTGGTGTCTGCTCAATCTGCCTAACAGGACATCTTGCTCATGTCATCTAGCATCCGCACATAAAATCAGAGTGGGCTGCTTCTGAAAAAGGTACACACAGCAAAAAGATTTAAATAGGCACCACATATCTGCAAATAACAACACACCCTGCCTGCTTACTTTCCAATAGGACAGTCACTGTTGTAATGGTATAGTACATTTATTTTCTGTAACATCTAACTGAGAAACACACTTGTTTGGAAGACAATCTTCATTAGTCATGATGTTGAGTCACTCTCTGTAGCATGACTATCTTGGTCACACAGGTTAGGACTTTAAAACAGGTTAAAACAGAAACAGGGGTAGAGAGAACATATCGCCTGTTATCTGTCTATTTACTGATAGTCCTACTGATAGGGAACTAAAAGACACCAGTGTAGACAGCTGGTAATGGAGACTGGCACATTTTAGATTTTAAAAAGCCCCACAGTGTGAGCGCTCGAATTAAGGCAAATTTTTTATGCCTGGAGATTATTTATACTTTCTCCGTGAGCAGAGGTATCCAGCCTCACATGACTGTGTCAGAGAGTTAAACTGGCAATAACATGCAACATGTGAAATATTACTTAACAGTGTCTATGTCTGGGAACAGTGGAGTCAAAGATGCCATGGTGTTAACTTTTCTTAACATCAGCACTACAGGACTTTTCTCTTTCGAATATCTAAACTATGTGACGAAGCCAGTGTAGTTCAGTGTATTTAAATGCATGAGCTACTCAATTGCTCCAAAGTACACACTGTGTGTATATATGTTGTAACACTGGGAATTTAACAGACAGATCTCAAAACATAAAAGGAAAAGTGACAGGAGAAATAAGCTCACGTAGTGCACTCATACACATAGTGTATTACGGATCTGTTTTTAGTTTAAAAAAAACTATATCATTAATTAAACAGTTGTTATCTAATGAATGACACATGACATTCTGCTTTATTTAAGAGGAAACACCACATGCCCCAGAAGAGTGGAAAAATCAATGTAGAAAAAAATAAAAAAGAAATGAATCTATACTTTGTGTGAATGTTTTTTTTTCTAAGTAGCTTTGTTGGCACAACTTCACAGGTGTCTGTTTTCACCGGAAATAATAACGACTCTAATGTTTTAATATTATTGTATAATATTTCCTTATTGTCCTATATGTGCTCATTATTCTGTTAATATATCCCATTTCACACCCAATATCAACAGCATGGTTATTAGTGCTATTTAAATTTCAAGATGCTCCCTTGTGTATCGTATGACATGGTATGTCAAGACCAGTGAGGGAGATTAGTTGATATATGTGATACGGGATATTTTTCTCTCTTTCTCTCTCTCTGGGTTGGCAGAGGGTAGACCAAACCATGAGGATGACATCAGCTGAAGTGAAATGTTGTTACAGTAGTTGACATCATTACGGTACATGCAGCAAAACCTCCATGAATACAAGGCTAATAGCAAAAGCATAACAGGGGCAAAAAGCCTAATTAGCTTATAAAACATTTGAAAATCCACTGTTTGCACACATGTCCTATACAACCGTAATAAATGTCAAATGGAAACACAGTCCAGTTTACTTATACTGCTGTGTTAAACTTGACATGTTTTTAAAGGTTTGTAAAAATGCGTTCGCTTATCTGACCACCTTGTGGTCCAAGCACTCTTTGGCAGTTAGCTAAGAGTACTGCAGTTTTTACAGAAACACACACACAAGACTACACACAGTAATTGATCAGGGAAAACTGAACAGTTTGTGCTAATCCCTTTAAAAGTCAAGGTAGAAGGAATAATATTTCTAGCTGGCTAGCATATAAATTGGCTGTTTTGTCTGTGAATGTGTGTGTATGCATGTGTGTGTATGTATATGTGGTAATGGTAAACACAAGACATTCATCTATGTTGAATTGTCCACAGTGGTATTGAGTGTAACTCAATCAATGTTTCATTTAAATGATTTACGTGTGTGTGTGTGTGTATTTTCCATGGGCCCAATGCACCTGTTTAGGTCCCCGGCAAAACTACCCACTTTAATCCTTTCTACCCCTGTTCTTATGCTAGGAAAAAGCCATATCTGTCCGCCTTGTGGTTCAAATCTGATTAAACAAGCATTAATTTGCAGGGTTTGTGATTACATTTCACTCTAAAGTCAGTGTAATGTCTTGATGTTAAAAACTAACATTGTTAACATTAACTACACCTGCCCACATCATGGATAATACCCAATCGTAAGCATATCTTTGCGTCCAGTTATTCTAAATTATCCGGCAAACATACTCAAAAATCAAATGTCGGTTTGTCAGAGCACCCTGGTAACCAAATGTTTACAGTAAATGCCACACAGATGCAATGTCCCTGGTTTTAGCCCAGCTGGGGACAATTACTGCATGTCACACCCTTTCTCTCCACATTTCTTGGCTGTCTATTCACTGCTGGCTATTAAATAAAAGCTCATTTTAGTAACAGAAGTAGTATAAAGCAAATAGTACAGGGACATTTTAGCATAACAACAATCTACAACAGCTTCAACAAGGACTATAAAGCTGAATGAATCCTCTGTAAAGATTTCCTGAGCAGATGTTGTTATTCAGTCCACCACCTGTCAATAATAATATACAGTCATTAAGAACTATCCATGCTTCATCCACTACGACCAACTGCAGCGATTGTCCTCAACTGTGATTGATTTTCACCCAGACACAGACACAGTTCACTGACAGTAACACTGCATCACATCATGTCAACACTTAACAAAGTCATCTGTGTTTTGACATCCCACTGTGCGACATGTGTCCGCTTCGATGGGACAAATTATGCTGTGCATGTTTGCTGTGCTTTTGCTCATAGGGGTGGCACTTTAACAAACAACAGTGTTTTTCAGTAGCAGTACTCCCCCGTACTCCACCTGCAGTTGTCACGATACATATCCTCTAATATACCCACTGTAGGCTAGAGTCCCTCTGTTTGTTTAAAACATCTAGACTTTCTATTAATACAGTTAATTGTGGTGCAACAATTTGCCTTATTTAAGTTGTCTTCAGACAAAGCACAAAGTTCTATCACTTTACTGTATTAAGAGACTAAACTCTGCAAACTTACATGACTCATTTCCTGTTCAAGGGAAATGTCACAGGAGTCTGTTAGCTTATCTAAATTTCCATGATCTGCATCTGATGACCATGATAACAGATAAGCAGCATTAGAGTAGTCTTTCATCTAAATTTCAAGGACTCTCTTCTGTAATCATTTATTCACACCACAGGACAATTTCACTTTGGTTGTTTCAAAACATATTTTAATCACAGGACAGTAGATCATCTCTCAGATTCAGAAAATCAAAGAAAAAAAAAACATCATTAGTTTCCTGTGTTGAATAATGTGGTGACTACGGTTTTTGCCCACCGAACATTCACATTTTACAACATCAGCATTTTCCCAACTTCCCTTATGTCCACCAGTCATCCAGTCTTCACTCAGTGTCTCCAGCAGGTTAATAATGTATGTGCAGCCTCTGCTGCAGTTCTCATAGATGAATCGATTTTAAATGTACAGCACATTAAAAAGTTCAATGCTCTACCTCACTGAAACCCATGCGTTTTTTTCACCATTTACTTTGTTTTCATATTACATAGTTCCAAACATGCCAGTGTCAGTGTCAAAACTGGAAATCTGTTTCTTAAGATACTGACAATACAGTGGAAATAAGACACCGGAGTTTTACCATTAAAAATCATGTTTACAGTTCATGTGGTTTGATGCAAGTGGCATTTCAATGTTTGAGCAGCTTTTGCAGTTGAGTTAATCACTTTGTAGTAATCTCAACATGCTTCCTCAGTGACATTTCAGTGTGTTAGCACATCACTTTATATGTCACTCTATCCTAAGAAACCCCTCAACACACATCTGCGGCTCTGCAGATCTATCTGCATGACTCTCTATCCTCCTCAGACAGACAACCCATCCAGATGAACAGCTCAATATTTTATCACACCACTGTCATGTCAAGGATATACTGTACTGTCTTGTGAAATTCCCTCGAGTACTTGATGTAAAAGAGCTGTCTATGCTTGTCAGTCTTTATGAAAAATAGATTTTGTCATTTTGTTGTCCCGTGCATGAAAGATGAATGTACAGCACATGTATGTTATATTATGAATAGCTATAGAAAAATTCCTCCTACAGTAACTGTCGAATTGTATCCGTGCAAACCTGTGTTCAGTATCCTTGTGTGAGAATTTGTATTACGTGTTACATTACATTTAAAAGCACCACAAAGAGCAGTTTGGAAAGACTGAATTTCTGAAAACTCTGAAGTGCTTTGATGGGAATTAACCCTTGTGAATTAATGCCAGATGCTGTTAGTAAACTCATTTAAGCTTAATTTGGTACAGGAGGTTGTAGTTGGTGTGACAGTGATAAGTGAAAAGTAATATACCTGTGAAGGTCTTAGCCAATGTCAGTAGATGATAAGTGCAGCTTTAGTGACAGAATGATTACATGCACTGGCTGAAAAGACAGTTTTGCACTTCGTTCTGTCACTCCCAGTGCACACAGAGCATTTCCTCCCAGTGATATAATCAGACTCCTGAAATGAATTTGGACAAATAGAATGAAACTAATGGGTCCTGGGACCAAAAGTGGAGCAATGTGATGAATGGAATGAGATGGGATGAATTTTGTTGAGGCTTCAGTTTATCTGATAACAGAATCTATGGATTTAAAAAACCCACAGTGTTAGAGAAACATGGCTGGACAGTGTATAGCCATTTTGAGCTTTCGGAGGATTGTGGAGGATCCACTGCATCTTTGTTTGTCTGGAATCTGCTGGGGAAGATACAAAGCATCAAGAACTAATATAATTTATATATCAGCAGAGTGAGAGAAAGACAAATGAGAGAAGACGGGTGAAACAAGGAATGCACACAAGATAGACAAACAGGGAATTACGCAGGAACATATAAACTTCCCATTAAAACAAAGTGTTAGCAACAAAAATTAAGAGTAAAAAAACATGCACATTATTCTGATAATCTCATGCAAATAGAAACTTCAGTATGGGTTATTATTCAGCAACCTGTTGGTTTGCACTATGACTGCAGACTGTGCTTTCCTGTAAGACTTTGTTATTAAACTATGAGCTCATGACACCTTTTTCCTAGCAGATTGTAACAACATACTGAACATAAAGTTGATGGTGGCAATATGAGCTGTGAGCAAGACAAGACCGGCTAGAAAATTTGTGCTGTATGTTGAGAGGAGGCAATGTGACACTATTCTTTTTCTAAAATAGGAAACTGAAACAGACCAGGATATCGACCATAAATCCACTTGAATGTGAAGCAGCAGCTAACATTACTTCAAAATGCTCAATTGACCTATGTTTACAAAGCATCACCTACAGTACCTTAACCACAAAGAAATATTTCATGAACTGAGACTGAAATGATTGTGTACAACTTTACTCAAACAAACAAACCAAAAAATGATCTAAGACAAACCCAGTGAAGAATAGTGATGGGAGTCAATACTCCAGCTGTATCATTAAAGCTCTCAGACTTCATAACGCACCCTCATAAAGTATCCAAAGCAATTACAGGAAGCTATTATTTCACGCCTATGCAGTGGCAAGTACTTCGTCTACACTTTTTGGGACCCCCTCCAGCTTTTCATTACAGCCTCTCTAGCTACTAATGGCCACCCTGGGAGCATTTCCCAGCTGCAGTCAAAAGGTAAAGAGTTGGGACACGGAGATCAGCTTAGTTCCTCTAGTGGACTCATATAAATATGCCTGTAACAAATCACTGCAAAGTAGAAGAACATATAACCATAACCATAAGATCACATAGTAGGTTGTTTTATTGTCCTCCACAATGAGCTATTTTTAAAAAATCATTATGTCAACAAGGTAAGCTTCAGGCTTTGGTCTACACACATCAATTGTTGCTGGAGTAAAATTGGAAATACAATGTAATGTGCATGATTTAAATTGAAGAGAAGATGCTATTACAGTCTGGATCATTTTCAAGGTTTCAAACTGAGTCAGAAATGAGGTACATTTCATCACACACACACACACAAACACACACACACACACAGATACAGGCACAAAATAACTGAATGTCTGATGAAGGTGAAGACGAGGGCTAAGACCAGAAAAGATATATTTAAGTGACACAGAGCAGTCTCCAGTTATTGTATCTTTCACAGTTTAATTAGTGCGTGATTGAGACAGGAGGAAATTTCATTATCTACACTCTGCTGTCGAAATCAGTATTTCAGTAGGGCCACCCTCACAGTGGCACACACACACATCATACACGCACAACTCCCACATATGCTGTATAAGCAGTATACTCACTGGCACACAAATATATAAATCTGTATCAATGCAATCAAATACAAACTGAATTACACAGCGCAGTCCATGTGTAGGTACACTACACCAGTAGGTCACACACACAAGCACACAGACACACACATGCTGACAAACACACATACAGGTAGAGTTTTAAAAGAATATGGTGCATCATAAATCATGTGTGTGTGTCTCTGTGTGTCCTAATCATTGTAGCCCCATAAACCTCTCAGTGTCTCAGCAGGTGTATTCTTTCATTTCCAGCTTTGTTGAAATTTAATAAGGAGGATTGTGCGGAGGTCAATTGTAATTTCTTAACACATTTTGCCTCTGAAAATGAAGAGTTAACAAGGAGCTGCATGTTTTTGTTTTTTTTTGGACTCATACTCTAAACCAGTCACAGCAGTAGATAAAGGTTGTTTTACCTCTAGTCCTTAATTCACATAGTTGTAATAAGTATAACTATGTTAGCTTGGACGTTAGTGACAACAGGATACAGCAAAATGTTTCATATTACTCAGTATCCTTCCTTACAATGATAGAGATTACTACCTAACAAACAAGATCATTTTGTATATTTGGGCAAGAGAAAACCTAAAACTAACAATATAGAGAAACTCCTAAACGATTTACTGGAGATGTAAAACAAATGCAGATGCCTAAATATAACAATGTCAACAACGAGATATAATAATCTTTGCTCTCCCATACCACCATCTGTTTGTGTTATAAAGCATAATAATCAACATTGCGACTGTTACTGGTTTTAGTTGACTTAAGGTTTGTTGAAATGTGACATCTTTGGTTGCACAAACTGCCTTTATATCCACATTTACCAACCCACTCCTCCTTCATAGATGTTGTCTCTCTCTGTTATTCCAACTCCTCCTCATAGCAGTTCTCTCATTGTCAATGCTGAATCCAAACTACAAGTGTTTTCCATTTAAATCTCCCTCCCTCTTTCCACTGTCCATCAGGCAAAACAATATCAGTAAGAATTGAGAGTCATGTTGTTTTTCCTTACTCATTAAGAAATGGTTGGCATCCATGTTTGTTTTGACACAAGAACAGGAGTTTCCATTCTCCATCAGATCAATACTGAACAGTTGTTACGTGTGTTGCCAACATGCTACTCAATGATCAGCTGTGTCTTTAGATGTGTACAGCGCAGTGTTTAGAACTCTTCACTGGTCTATCTCTAGTTTCTACCCAGGCCATCAGCTGTGTGGAATGGCAGCAGCCACCCTGTGGACCATCCTACATACCATAAGTGTGTGTGTGCCAGAAGTATCTGCCCACTTTGGTAAAGACCCACACGGTGTCTATTGTTGATGGATCCAATCTGGGCTTCTGAAAAAGTCAAACCCACTAATCATGTTGTACTTTCCTCCCTCTGTTTCCCTCTGTGACATTCACTGTATGTGAAATATAGCCTAGTTCGATACAAAATCATTATGAGGATAAATTCATTAAATTTTAACAGCTAAAGCACAGCCACAAATCTTTGGTCCATTTCAGTCGTAATGATTTAACTGTAGACTTTATAACACCATAACAGAGTAGGAAGTAACAACAGTAAAGTCAAAACAGCCATAAAAGAAATCTGTTAAATACGTGAGAAACAAAGACAAAATTCACAACCACAACATGCTTCACTGCTTCTGAAATGCTCCCAGTTGAGTATGAAGTCATCCATACGACTGAACAAACTGCAGGAACTCAATGCAGACCTCCCAGTGGAAACATTGGTTTTAAGGTGTGTGAAGGTCTATCAACATACATTAGTCAAAAGGTTTGAATTTACAGTGTCATTTTGTAGTAATGCTTTTATCAGCCGACTGTAACCCAACCAAGAAGACTATAAGAGGTAGCACTGCTTTTATTCATATGTAATAACAGCAGAAACCTCATGGTGATGCGTTGATAAGCATGTTGGGCCTTTTTAAAATGCTAAAGGATGATCTGAGACTGAATGATGTAATGATTACACCTCAACCAGTATACAGTCAGAACAAGGAACTGTTATCTCTGCTACCCATTTCCTCCATGCACACACACACACACACACACACACACACACACACACACACACACACAGTTATTTCTTCCTCAGTGGTAACAGTTGGTCTTTAATGCAGGAGCCAGTCAATTAACAGCTGTTGTATTTTTTTATTCTTTAGTAAGATTGGCTTAGAGAACTGTGAAATTTTAGCCTTAGTTTTACTCATATAAACAACTTAAATGTGCCTGAAAATACAAAATACATAAACACAAATTAAAAATCATAAGTAATTCATGAATGAATTATCTTTCCATGCCTTTCTTATTTAGGGTTGCAGGGATTACCAGCATATTTAAGTATACAATGAGGAAGCAAACACAAATACAAGTAGGACTGGGCCCGACAGTCATCTGCCACAGTTAACACCAGTGGACAGAAAAACACCCACACTCACACCCATGGACAATTCATTTTCCCCAATTTACCTGACATGCATGGCTTTAGACTGTGTGAGGAATTTAAATCACCCACAGGAGACCCACATGATCACAGACAGAATATAGCAACTCTCCAGGCCCTCTAGCTATAGTGAAAAGTGATCCACACAAGGCAAGAAAGCCAAATGGGGACCCATCAGTGCACAGAACTAGATTAGCAATAAAACAACCAGTCCTAAGCAGAAACAATTTACATTTGTGTCATAGTAGACATACAACATACACTGCAAACATGCGGCAGTTGCACCATGCAAATTAGATTCACATCACTAAATTACGAGTCTATAAGGACATATGATTCTGTACATTGGCAGGGGTTGGGGTAATACACTGAACCACCAGTGGTATGATGACAAAAAGCATCTTCTCTCTGTGTCTGAACACTTTTTTCTCATTTGCTCCTGCTGTCATCCTGCTCTTCATCCTGCTTGTTTAACCACCAGCAATGAAGAGGGCTTAGCAGAGTCATCAGAGCAGGAAGAGGAGAGCTGTACCATCAGTTCCAATACTTGGTCCTAGTTCTTTCTTTGAGCATTCAATGCAAACAGGAATCTATTCATACTAATGGAGCCTGTGGGAGTTCACAGGGATGTATACTGGCATTAGAATATGGTGCTTGTGTTTGTTTATGTGTTTGTACATTTGCATCAATGAAAACATGCCTGTGATCCACTCTGTGAACTTGTAATTCTGTATGCCTTCTCTGTATGTGCTTTGTTATTGCCCCGTGGTGCTGAACCCATTGTTTATTAAAAATGTAATCCAATAGCTTCACTGCATTACTGTAATATTGGTGTGATAGTTTGTGTGGAGTCATTTGCGTATAAATGACATGCTTCAGACAGAAAGTACACAAAGATACTGTACACCTGGGACTATGGCACTGTCTAGACACTATTCAGTCACACACACACACACACACACACACACAAACCTAAATGTAAGCAGTCATTAACAGAGTTTGCAGTGAAGTACAACTTTTTGCTGGGTAGTTACCACCAGACACTTGACTGTCTGGATGCTCTCATAAGTAAGTCTGTGGATAATAACACACACAAACACCACTTCTTGTGTGTCTCACTCTCTTCCATATGCAAGCCTACACATACACAGACTCGCCATCTGTGTGCAGCCCCTAACCGGCTCTTAAGTATCCTTGTCTTTCTAGGAACATAACCCATTAGCTTCCAGAGAGACAAAGCTTTGTGTGTTGGTGTTGGTGTGTGTGTTGTAAGGAAGAACAAGCTAGAGAGAGCTTTAGCACTGTGTTACAGTGATAATGGCATTGTGTTAAGGCCATAACAGTGTCTCGGTTGCATACCCAGTCATGCTATGTGCCAACCACTGCTGGAAACTGTATTTGGTCCTGGGACGCGGGGAGAAGCTATTACTGAGTCCCCTTAGTCAAATATGGACAAGATGCAGCACAGCAGAATGGCAGAAAATACCCCCAAGGCTCAATTTATTGTCTCAGGCACATTCAGAAATTGGTAAAGAATGAGCTGAAGCTTGAAAATGACCCAGAAAAAGAGACAGAAATTGAAGTCCATAAATTTCTGAATGTACCTTGTGGCTTTGGATACAAATGTTTATGCAAGTGTAGAATTGGGCTCAGATGATTTGGGGCTCTGAGGTATAAAGGCTCCTAATGCCGAAGTAAAAACGTAGTAACATGTGGCAGTTTAAGTTTTGTTTTGGTAGTTTTGTTTAGTTCTATTATATTATACTGTATGTGTAAAAGCACATCCTGCTGCTTACTGCACCTTTAAAAAAACAGAAACTTGTTTCAGGCTTTCAGGCTTACTTACTTATATTACAAACAGCTCATTAAAGGACTCATCCAGGGCCTTCCCTAAAATATGAGGCAATTGAGAAGGTATGTTTGTCATAGAGAGACACAATTTGCTCTAAAAAAAACATTTTTATCTGGTCACCATTTCTATTTAAGTGAATTTGTTCTCCAGTGAGAACTTAGTCGTTAGTGAATTTGGAATAAAACATTATGCTTTACTGCACCTTTTCCAGAAATCTCCAGTCAATCAAGTAAAGTAGCCAATGGTGCTAATTGTTTTGGAAAAGCAAAGGTCCCAGTGCCACAATCTGTCTCAAAATTTAGTTCCAACATCATCTTGCAATGTATTGGCAAAATCAAATACAGTATGTGCAAGTATTATAAATCACTGCGCCAAGTTTTGACATCTCATAAGTCCTGAAACTCGCAGCTCTCTAACTCTGTAACTCTGGACCTTGGTAACTAATGTGTCCACAGCAAAGGTATAGAATGACATTCAAAGTGCAATGTAACTTTATGTCATTTATTGTAAAGTGCATGTAATCTAATTTGTTAGAGCCAGTGTTTTCATCTACTTAGCCTTTATGTAGTTTGTCACTAACCTTTTCTCGCCTGCGTAAAGAGCCATAATTAGAGTCACTTCGGGTCAAATAGCATCATCCCTTGATCTGTTATCAAATGCCAACCTGTTCTGATCTGAGGCTCTACCTGCCTTAAGATCTGCTGGTTTATCATGTCAACCTGCTTGTCTGGTTGGGGTTGTCACACACACACGCACACACACTCGTATAGTTGTTCTTATAGGAGGGATGTTAAGGTGATTTTCCTTTCCGTTATGTGGCTATATGTATTTCACGGAATGTCAGCAGTGACAAATATGACCCATATAAAATCAGATACCACATTTCACCAATATTCAATATGATATTGTTTGACAACGTTAGATGTTAGAGATGACAAATGTGTCCCAAGACTGGAGCAAGGGCACAATGTATATCGACTACACAAAGGAAGGAGACCACAAAGCTAATATTTCTTACTCACAGTTTCTGCTTTGTTGTGCCTGGTGTTGTTTACTTGAGTGTGTGTTCATATGATAGAGACAAAATGCATAACTCAAAAAGGTGAACAGTTCACCTATTTCCTATATTAGAATTTAAATAATGGAGTGCAGTTCAAATTATACATTGATGTTCTGACTGTTTGGTATGATATTCTCTAATCCATACTTTATTATTAATAACTTGTTTCTTAAGTAGTTGCCATTAGTTATTGAGGTACTCAGCTATGCAGGCATACAAAACCTAACTTCATCAGGTCTCCTGTTACACTTTTCAACGTTGGCTTCCACACATTCTTGTTCAAAACTTTAAAATAACCTGGAATGTTTTAAGGAAACATTTGCTGTGTTTGTTTTTACCAAACCTCTGCCTCTCTGATCACTTCAGCTGCTAACAGACATGATGGACAGCTCGTCATCATTTTCATTCTTTGATTATGTTTCACGTTTTTTGTTTGTTTTTCCTCATTTTTCTGTTGAGACAGGTCTTCTGTGACAGGTTTAATCAGCTGGAGCTGATCCGAATATCACTTGTATGTTTTTGGCTTGTGTGGTGTGTGTGTTCTCTTCCATTAAAATTGTATGTACGTTTCTCATACTGCATATGGTTCTTTATGACAGGTTACCACAGAGTATTGAATCTCAGCTTCACCAGATTCTTGCCAATACACAGCCATCGATTCTTTAGGTATGTGTGTAAGAGTGTGTAACAGTTTGGGCCGGATGTACTAAGATCCCAGACACAGATTATTAATAGTGTTTTTTGCAGGTGATCTATATCATAAGACGTCCCAACATGGTGGTTGTATTTAAATTGGGGTTTTGCATGTTTCCATGGTGTCAGTCATGGAGTTTGGAGAATGACCATACTGTACATGCCTGCTAGTAATGAGTTTACAGAGCTTTTAATGACTCAACTAAAAACAGTCATCAAGAAGACTGATCCTCAGAATGAAGTAATCATGTACCCACCCAGGACATTTGGTCACAATGTTGTTTATGCCACCGATAGAATCACAGTCAAACTGCACATTTAAAGAGTGGTTTCAGGAAAAGGTGTGTCTGGCCTGATTCAGTGTGTCCTGACTATGTGGAAATACAAATACAAACCCACTTTAAGAGACCACAGCAGCAAGTGAGGGAAGAATTAAGCCCCCACCTTAATATCTTTAAGAAAATGGTGAGATGCTACACAGCACCACATAGGGGTTTTACTGTCATATTAAAAATGCTATTTGCAAATTTTCCTCATTAATAAATCACTATGAAATTAGGACACAAGACGCTTGTGTTTGCTTCTCTAAACCTGATTCTTGGTGGATTTCTTAAAACATTGAGTTTTCTGCCAATGAATTAAGTGACTATTGACTATTATCTCTGTTAAAAGCATCTAACTGACTGAACATATTTGAAGAAACTCATTCAGCAAACAAGTGAGCCATCAATCAGCCATCAAAAGTGATTAAATAAATGGGTTTAAGACAAAGAGGGTAACTTTAGTCGAAAGATGCAAACCTGCACATTGTCACATAGTCTAAGGGTGAGTAGCTGCAACTCTCAGAGGAGTACTCCATCACAAAAGTACACAATACTGTGATACAAGTGAGTATGAAAGGAAACAGTGAAAATGTCAAGTAGAAGAAAGGAAACAGCAGTAAAAGTAAAAGTTAATTCTGGGAGATGAAACTAAAGCCATACATTAGCCTTTCTAGTGGAAGGGTGAGTGGGCAGAGAAGGCCAGTGACTAGGAATCACAATTATTGTGCAATTGTGTTATAATACATATCAACTGAGAGATGCACTTAGAGCATTAACGACTAGAAGGAGGACATAAAGGGTCACTGATGACTATGTCAAAGACTTAGTTATATAAACATCCTTCTAAAGCGGTGCTACTGCAGTAGTAACCAAAATCCTATTTGTTCCATTAGCAATGGCCCAAGGCAGCAGAACGGGTTCATCCAAATTCAAATGAAGCTAAATTTTGCATTTTCTCCTGACAAAACTGGCAACTGACAACATGACCTTGTGCTCCAGGAAATTATGATTTCCTCTTTTGTTACAAAGCTATTTGTTGAGTACTGGAAAAATAAGATTAAAATATCAACCACAATGATAATAATAACAATTATTCTTATGAGGGATGTTAATGATTTGACAATAATCAGTTAACCCTCTGGGGTGGACAGACGCGTCGGAGCGTCCAAATTGCTACATTGATTTAAGATAACGCAGCAACCAGACAAAGTAAATAAGTAAGTAAGCAAAATAGGCCTATCTGACGATGCATTTTCCCAAATATTATTAAAATTGCTGCAGGAAGAAACTGTAAAAAACAGGCAAAATCTGCAGAGAGCACTTTGCATGCTGACGGTACTAGCAAGCACAGAACACAACGATGGATTTTATGTTTCCTGTGTATTTTTGAGGTCAAATTTGTTAATAAAGTATGTCAAAATGAGAAGAAAATCTGGGTGCTGGTCCCAAGCCCAGTGCTAAACAGGGGAAGGTTGCATCAGCAAGAACATTATTGAATTTTAAATTAAGATATTATTATAATTCATAAATAAAATAAAATTTGCAGTTTTGTTTGGTTTGACACTTTCATACCACATACACATTTATACTTCACACAACAATCTCATTATGCATCACATTATAAACACATTAAAAAAAAGCCTCTATAATAGGCTACATACATAGTGTGTAGTCAGGCAATGAACTTCTTAACAATGTGATATCGGGATGAATATAGGAGGTAAATATTGATGATGTATAAGGCTGTTTATAATTAGCATGATTCTGATTAAAAGCAGTGTTTACCCACATCAGATGCTATAACACAACAGTAGTAATGTAAGTTCTTAACGCCTTTGCTTAACTCACTTGTAGTAAGTTCAAGTGGCATCAGTGCATTTTGTAGGATGGATTAATGGATAATGTAAATAAGGAAACTGATTACAACCTAAGTGTTTTAAGTTTTCTTTCTTACAGAGTTCCTTCCATTAGTACACATTAGTATTAGCTGTTAGAAAAAGCTTTGCTGCAGTACATTATTTTGAATAATTTCCATTTTCTGCGTCAAGACTCATTTTCACATTAGAGTGTAAAATGCATCTTGATGCAAATCCATTATTAAAGGATAACAATGTGGCTGTTTTTGAATCGTAACTTCCCAAATATTAATTGTCAACTCAAAAATCTAGAAATGCATAAAGGAAAGAGAAAATAACTAAAAAAGTATGTTGCCCACACTACACTCACTGCAGCTACTCTACTCTACATGAGACTCTCAGGTACAGTACAAAGCGTAGTGTAGTACAAAGTTGGAAGTGCTCAGAGCCTATTCTTGTGGTAACACAAGTAAACACAGAAAAATATACTAAAGGCATGAAAATGTACTTTTGGGTTCCATGCATATAGCACATGTGGGGGAGGGGGGATTAGAAGGAACATGAGACAGACGAGGAAATCAAAAAGAAAGCAGACATTTCTGGTCAGCCAATGTCATGAGTCAGACAAGATGCTGCCTAAAAGGGATTAGGCAGAAAAAAACACAGCTGCTTAATTGGCTACCAACAGCACCTTGCCATGCCACAGGCAGCCAGGCAAAGAGAAACGCACATTCATCCGCACTCTGTATGGAATTTTAAATGTAGCTACTATTTCTGCAAATGTATCACTTGAAACTGACATTCAGCTTGTTAACAAAAGACACTGACAAGGGCTTTGAAATCACTGAGCACAACTTTGTGAATGATTAAAACTCTGAAGTAAAGAGAGAAACACACCACAACCTTCATCCAAACTGGACCTTCTGACTCTCTAATGTTGTTACATGCAGTTCACCCAGATAATGTCTGGATGTTCATGGTTCCAGGGCATGCCTCATGAATATATAGAATTTTTTAAATGGATTTTGGACTAAATGTTTACAAAGGAGTTTGATTCTTTTTTGTTTTTAATGTTTTTTACAAGTTGCTGCTGGCATTCATTTATTTATTATTTTAATGATAAATAAGGATTTATTACATTTTATCTACGTGTGAATTTGTTACATTTTGTTTTAGCAAGACAGAAAAGCATGGTGTAAGTATTCACAAGGTACAGTTTGTTAATTCAAACAATTGTATCAGATTGGTATCATAGATATGCCGATAATGCAAAGTCGGTAAAGGAGCAGGAAAAGTCACATTGGTGCATCTCTAATCAGTATGGATAAAAACATAACAAATTCTTTTGAATTCACAGGTGGACAAGGCATTCTTTGTGATTTGGTGTGATCAACGGTCAGATTTTATCAGCTCACTGATGAAATCAGCTTCCTGATAAAATCTAGGACAAACAACTCAAATGATTCTTACTTATCACCAATTTTTTGTATTCTCCCTCTTATATTTCCTTCATCCACTACCTCCTATCGTCCTGCTATCCAACACCTTTCTTCATTGTTTTCTTCTATTTCTGTTTGTCAAGTTGGACTCTACAGATTACTCGTCACCCTTGCTCTCTTCCCCACCTTCTTATAACATCTACCTTATTTTTCTAGCATTCTTCAAGTTTAGGTTTTTAATCTTTGTCTTCTTCATCCCCCAACCTTCTTTGAACCCTGATCCCCACCTAGCTTATAAAGCTGCACGCATGTTGCATTCACATCATTTCAGCCTCTTTCTGCATCTTTCTGCCTCACACATCCCAGTCTGATGCTCCTGACTCTGTCTTTTCCAGCCACTCACAAGAGCAGCCAGAAATGCACCTGGCAGACCCATGCATTTGAACCCAGGTCCTTCTAGCTGTGAGGCAACAGTGCTAGTCACTACACCACCATGTCTCCCATTTGTACATTTTGTACAGTAGAAATATTAATAGTATAGTATAGTATAAATATGTAAGTCAAATTACACATGCACCACAACAGAACTGGTGTGTGTTGCCTTTATGTTTGTGTAATGATAAGGATTTTCAGTAACAGCATGTAAAAGAAAGACTGTGTGTCAACAACCATTTATTTCTGCAGCATTTGGATGTTGCCTTTATATTTCATGTGAGTTTGTATTGTTTTAATGCTATAATCCACGTACATGCCTGGGGTTACTGGCAGATCAAGATACATCATAGTATGAGAAGTTAATTGGCAGTGTGGTGTCTGCGTTACCTGTGGTCCCAGTCAATCTGAGCCATTTTATTTGTTACTGTGAAAACAATATGGTTTACCCTGTTCCATCCTCAGAAAATCCATTGCAGTGGAGCATTTCCATGTTTACATGCATATTCTGCATAGATGGCCAGATATTGTATTTATAACTACTGAAACCAAGACTGTTCAAGAAAATGATAAAAGAAGAGAGGCTGATGGCAAAAGTAATTTTAGAGAATGTGGGCTGTTGCATAATGTGCTGCAGTGAAAACCTGAAAATGGTTCACTTGAGGCAAAGCTCAGAGAGAAGCACACAAGATCAGAAAAATATATTAGTTACTGTTAGTTAGTGACGTCTTTATATTTGCTCCTACAAAGATAATCATGGAATGATACTAAGCAACAATTTAGTGAAGAAAGAGAAAGACATGCAGAGAAAGTGCATGCAACTACATCTACACGTTTATGTCATTTTATGCTAATTTGAGCGTTTTAGAGAATACCGGATGAAAAGTTGTGAGTTTGCTTCGGCAGCGGCAAGTGGGAGATCAAGTGAACACAGTAAGAGGGAATTATCATTCTGAACGCAGCTCACATCCACACAGATCATGACATGGCAGGCATTAATGATTCAGAGGAAGAGGGATGAAAAGAGTGAAGGAGAAAGATAGAAAAGATGCCAGGTGGGAGGGAAAGAAGGAGACAAAGTTCGAGAAGGGTGGGGGGTAGCTAGAGAGAGTAGACGAAAAGAAGGGAAAGATGAATACTCATAGGGAGAGAGGCTGATGGGGGGAAAAGTGGCAGAGGAAAAGAGGAAGCCTTAGAGATTTTTTTCTTCTTCTTAGCTCCGAGCCATTTTGGTTGGTTCACTCCTTGTGTTATATTTTAGGAAAGCGTGACGAGACAGAGTGTGAGAGCAGAGAAAATGCAGCTTGACATTACAGCAGTCTGAACACCGGCTCTAGCATTTAACACCTCATTTTCCAATATTTTCTGCTGCTGTGCCTCTATTTTTTAGGCATTTAGAACAATCGTGGTCATTTTTACTCTAGGAGTTCTGAAATCTGGTAAATAGGACAGAAGATTGCTAAAGAATAAAGTAAACTGAGGTCAGGCTGAAGATGTTGGGTCAATAGATCAAGCTAAAATCAAGCCAGTTTATTACAAATCTAATTATTGGCATGCCATGTTGAGATAGATATATATATATATATATATGTGTAATTTTAAGAACTGTCTTCATATCAAATTCAGATTCATCAGATGCAGCTTGAAAATAATACACTGAGAAAAAGCTGAGCCACACTGGCATACAGACAAGGTGGCAAGGGCCTGCTGCCAACCCTGTCAAACCGATTGCACACACACATTACACTCAAACACATAGACACAGACACACACTTCTAACATTTGCTTAGTCCAGAGGGCACACACAAACACACACACACTGGCACAGCATCAAGGTGGCATGGCAAGGCACTGCTAGTGGCCTTGTCAACTCAAGTAACCTCTCACAGGAAACACACAGTCTGAAAAGCACAGATCATATGCAAGAGAGAGAGAAAGGAAAGAGAGACAGAATAAGACTGGGGGAAAGAAAGGTGCTGAAAATAGAGGAGGAAAGTTGGAAGGAGGAGGAGGGAGAGTTACAGAAGAACACTGAGACGAGCTACAAAGCATGTGGACGAGTAGAGGAGAAAGACAGCAAAATAGATGGTAGAGTGAGCAATACAGCAACAGATGGACAGAGAGGGGAAACTAGAGAGGAAGAAAGACAGGAAAGAGATTGGTGGAGTGAGCAACAGAGAGA
Source organism: Helostoma temminkii (assembly GCA_900302695.1). Taxonomy (NCBI): domain Eukaryota; kingdom Metazoa; phylum Chordata; class Actinopteri; order Anabantiformes; family Helostomatidae; genus Helostoma; species Helostoma temminkii. The sequence continues at coordinate 32,226 of OMLM01002762.1, forward strand.
GAGAGAGAAAGAGAGAGATGGTGGAGCAAAAAGACCATCTGCTATTATTGGGAGACTCCTGGCAGACCTTCGCATGATGCTGAGAGTGTGTTCGTGTGAGTCTGTGGGTGGATGAACTAGTATCTCTCTCTGCAGAATGTACTGTATGCTAATAGTCACATCACTGGTCACTTTTCCGTTCAAGTACATGAGACTCAGGACAAGAATTGTCAGGGCATGACAATAACTAACACACACACACAGCCACACAGAAACATACTGCTTATTATAGCTGAAACTGAAACTTTCCTTTCTAATCAAGCCTGGTTTATCAGACATGTGAATAGACTATGCACACTGCTAGGTAGCCATACAGACCCCTCAGTGTTTAATTTACTTAAGACTAGACATTTGTTTATCCTAAAGAAACAGCAGGGGATCTCAACTGCTTCACACCATAGTACAGAGAAAAGGCTTTAAAAATTTCTGTTAGTGCAGACAATTGAAACAGTGATGGAAAATGATTTCCAATAAGTGACCAAAGCAACATACCATTTGTTTATGGAAATACTTGCAAAAACAATAATGCTAACAGCAGATGAAAGATAGTGGCTTACATTCATTCATGATAACACAGCTACACAGGTGTTACAGTCAGTGATAGGATTACATCTAGAGTTTATTTTTTGTTGGTGAATCTATTGATAACTTTTTTGATTAATCAATGGAATATTTCCCCATTAAACTATTTTTATTTTTTTATTAATATCATGATTAATTTACCAAGTAATTGTGTAATTTATATTTTTATATTTTATTCAATCATATTTTTTTAAACAAACAAATACAAAATGTATTCACTTCACTTCAAACATTTGAGTGGGCTCTTATTCAATTCAAGTTTATTTATATAGCGCCGAATCACAACAAAAGTCATCTCAAGGCACTTGAAGCACTTATCCCTTGCAATACATACACCAAAAAAAAAAAAACATACATTATTATTTGGTTTTTTTTCTTAGCTAAGTCTGAGCCCCTGAGCCAGCAAAGGCTGGGGCACACATTCCCTCTCACTTTTGGCCGAAAGTTTTACTTGCCCCTGTAGGACTTCATCTAAAACCTGAAATCTAGAGTAGCAGCAATCACACACACATATTATCTGTCATCTTTGAAAATGAATGTGGTCATCTCTGCAGCAGTTTGGTAAGAGCTGACAGAAGCTGACACAAAAGAGGGTTTTCTGCTTGGACTTCTGGAGGCCTTTCACTAGTGGTGATCAGTGGTGCACCGTCAGGGCCAACAAGGCCTGCTCTCCTGGTCTAAACAGGTTTAGGGTTAACCCTAACCCTAATCAGAAGCACTGACCTACATTTACAACCTTAATTCCATTGAGTTTGTTCCATGAAATCGTATTAATTTTTTCCCAACAGTCTATTCTCTTTATTTCATAGTGTTTCTCGTGGGTGCAGTACGTGTACGTGGATGTTTTTAGTCCAATCAGATTTTAGCCTCTATGTGCTGCCATGTCAATCTAATCTGCCCAGGGCCTTTAGAATCAGTAGTGCCGGCCGATATAACCTAAACTATATTAGCAAAGGGACTGTTTCTTCAAACAATCTACTCACAGCTAGCTAGTCCACCATATTGTCTGCTTTTTTCCATCCTCTTATTGGTTGGTCAGAGCAAAACTGTTACAGCCCAGTTTGACTAGCAAAACATCAATCACACATTAATATATCTGAGTTAGAATTTTTTACACCCACAGGTTGCTGATGGAGAAGGAATTTACTCGGACATACTTAAAAATCAATTTTCAAGGTAGATTTTTCCAGAAAAGCTAGACATCGTGAGGAGAGGTCGGCCAACCCCAAAGTTAGCTAGCTTGTTTCAGCCCAGGAAAGGGTTTGTTCGCCACTTCCAGACCAGTACAGACGAGTGGTACCACTGGCTTACAGCCTCTGAGGAGTGTTGCAAATTATACAAATTATACACCCAATATGCGAAATGCCTCTCTCTCTGTATTAAAAAGCGTAATTTCCCACCAAGAGAGAGTAAAAAAAGGACCAACTTCTAGATTTCGGTATTTTCTGTGAATATTTGTGCTTTTTACCATGACAAAAGAAGGATATGTTCTTAAATTAGCACTAAACAAATAGAAATGTGTGTAACACACGGCGTGTAGTTATAGAAAAACTGACTGCAGCACAGCAGAGTTGTGTTAGGAGAAGAAACTTCAGTGCTTTCAGTCAACCAGCTACATACATGACAGGGGGATGCATATCTTAATGTCTTATTTTGAAAATTAACCAGATTCTGTGTGTTTTTACTTCCTGTTTGTATCTGCTCTGTGCTGCTTGATGGGGCTTGATGTACCGTGGTATCTGTGAAGTTTTATGAGTATGAGTACCGATACGCGTTACTGGTATCGGTACCGGGACATTTCATTAATTCCCAAAATGTGTTGCATGACAACATAATGATTACGTTCACTACAAAAACATCATTCGGCTTTAATTACTGAAAACGTAAACAGTTTAGTTGTATAGAAACATAATTTTTAGAAGACGGTTGGAAAAAAACTGAAAAAAGATTAAGGAAATAAAGTGGCATAATTTGAGAATGTGTGTAATTTCTACATCACTGCTGATTTAAAAATAATATACATTTAACTTAAATGAAGTGAATCACTGCATGTAATAGTAATACTTGCCCTAAATTAGAGAATCAATATTTTTTACTTTTATTTTAGAAAAATAACTGAGAAGATTTACTGATTGCAACAACACTAACAGGCTATTCTACAAATTTAATTTGAGCAATTTCATTTCTTAAAATAGCTGATAAACAGCAAATGTAAAATGGCCAAATAACAATGTGAGATGATACATGTTGAATGTAACATAACATTTAACTGCAGCAGTGACGCAGGTGAAACAAAAGTTTAACATTAAATCAATGACTACCAACAGCTATCTAATGCTTATGCTTATCAAGCTAATGCTGTTACGTTTGGGTGGGGACAAAATGGAATCAGGACTTGGAATCAGGCTGGGATTGTTCGACCCTTTATAGGATAAGCAGTATAAATAATGATTGAAATGGATGCTGCACCAAGTACTGGTTTGTTCTGACTACCTCTTCACCCATGATCAGTAATAGGTACAGTGAACTATGACCTTTCCCATGATGTGCAATTGATTTTAAGCAGTTGACTTAAATTGCCACAGTCATTACTTAACCACTTGCCAAGCAGACACTCACCTCGATGCTGATTGAATGTAATCAATACAGTGTAATCAGAAATAGTCATTGCTGTCAATCTAAATGGTTGCACTTGCAAGCAATCCACTGTAGACTGCCTCCACTCAGGCACAAGGACCCTGACGAGTTTATAAGCTGTATTGACTGCAGTCATTACTGGGGTAGAGGTAGTAACTGGCCAGCTTTAGGTTGCAGCCACGTCCCAAAAATAGGTATCCCCAGTTTCTTACTTTAATGATCCAGAGAACACCTTTAGATTACAAGAATGCTCTGTAAGCTCTACTGGTCTGGCTTTATTGGCTATTGATTAGAAGTGCTGCACCACAAAACTGAATTGGTAAAGAAGCCATAATTGCTTTCACAGGAGAATGATAAGGCATTCCAGGGGGGACAATTTAAAGTGAGAGGTTATTAACAAGGAATGCCATCTAACCACCGATTTAACAAGTCACTGCAGAACTTTTGTCGTTTCATTTTGTTTTTTGTCTGTATGAAGCTGCCTTGTGACGTGCTGGATATAACTGAATCATAAAATAGGAAGCTAGATTGGAGGTCTTTTAATATCCTAAAGTACACAGCAGTTCACTTCGCCAAATCAAAATATTTTGAACTGCTTTCCCCTCGCTATAATCAAATTTAGCATGTTATTTTTCAGTGTATTAGCACCAAAAAGAGCACATTTTTTCTAATGGGTACACACTTGATAAAAGGTATTAGCTTGATTCAAAGTGCATAGTTCCCAGGAGAGGATTCATTCACTCAGTTTCATTCCACAGGGTGAAAAAAGAGAAAGTTTTAAGCTCCAATTCTGTGATGAAATGATTCATGATGACTCACAGACCATCATTTCCTCTCATGAATTGTTTCTGAAACAGCCTAACCATCAACTGTATCTAAGAAAATATATGCTGACCAGTCAGTAAAACAACTTTAGCTTCAGCGATGGTTGGTTTTAATAATGTAAAACATTATTGATCCTGGATCAGGGTCTGCTGCAGATCATCAGTCCTGTAGTAAGTGCTTTGGTTAAAGGAGCTTGAGAAAATGTCTGTGGTCCTTCCTATGGATGGAAGTTTTTCACAAATGACCATATTCCATTAAAAAAAGAAAAAACATGTAGGAGCTTTAATAGATTTTTGTAAAACTCCTCAAAACAGAAGACAAAAGTTACTGACAGCAAGCAAACCTTTTTTTCTTGTGTTGAACTGCTGCTTGGAAAATACATTTTGCCTTTTGGTAAATGTCAAATCAGCGATGAATAAAAATCAAGTGATGAACAAACACCTCAAAATGTATTTTAAATTACACCTTTCTGACAAAGTAAGGTGGAAAGGAAAGACAGTAAAATACTAACTGGGAAGAACAATCAGATCAAACAGATGAACAGTCCTTGGCAGCTGCCAGTTTTTATGTGTAATGTGTAAGAAAAGAAAGTTTATATGTTTCTGCCACACTTTGTTTTATAATATTCCATCTTTCCACAGTGGCTATGCACTACAAAGGGAGTAAGATCTATAATGTCCTAATAAGAAAAGAGTAAACAAGCAGGGGAAACAACCACTTTAGCTGAAAAAAGGACAATCAAATCACAAACCCTTTTAATTACAGCCACCAAAAACCATTCCCAATTAATTTGTGTATAAATATCTTTTGTATGTGTGGCTGATATTTATTTCAACCTGGCCACACTGCTTTAGTGTATTTTCTCATAACATTTTAGTTTTCTCTTTTTTCTTCAGTTTCATGCACTGTTTTTGAGTCTGCCCAAGGACACATAATATACAGCTGGCAAACTTTAGTCAACAATTGCACCTTAATTGCAACAGTAATTACGGTTTCTACCCTAATTCAGACCTCTGGCCTCTGGAGATCACTCTTTTACTCTAAGATAAAGTCAAAATTACAAAATAGACTTATCATCCTGTGGTGGCAACAATGAGGGAAAAAAAGCCATGTTGAGGAGTAAAGTATAAGTCAGGGCCCACGAGCTGAAGTCCAGTCTACTGACAACAAGACTTTAGAGATTTCAACACTGTCTGTCTCAGCAAGACATGGACACCAGCTATCCACACTGTACAACTGCCTGGATTCTCACTTCAAGTGGATCGATGAAAAACTGTGTAGTGCAAAGAGGAATAATCCCATGCTGCGAGCGGTGGTCTGACAAATCACAAACCAGTAGAGTATGCAGACTGGGAGATGTTCCAGTGAAGCTATGATGATATCAGCGGATTACAGCAGCAGTGCTTGCTTACACATAGTTTCTGATGGTAGGGACTATTCCCACATGTACTGTAAAGGTTTTTCCCAAACAGAAGCCATAACTAGATCGATCTGTGCAGAAGGCTCTGAACACATGCACAGCTGCCTACAATGCAGGGCTGCAGACCTCTGACATAGACTAATACAAAGCAGTTTTCAACGATATGAGGAAAATGGTGAGAGAAGCCAAAAAGAAATACAGAGACAAACTAGGAACCCAAGCCCAAAACCACAAGCAATTGCAATGTCTCTCTAACAATTTAGACACTCTTAGACCAGGCAAATGGTGAGTATGTATTATCAGGTACATTTACATGTATAGCATGGGAGGAAAGATGGGTCATTTCAGAACTGGCTTTAAGTGCTATATAAGATAAGTGCTACGTTAACACCAGAAAAGCATATGGCCCAGACAACTTTCACAGGCCTGTGTTAAAAGTCTGTGCCAGCCAACTAGCACCAGTCTTCACTACCATTTTAACCTTGCCCTCAAACACAGCACTGTTTCTGTTCCTGTCTGCTTTTAAGTCCTCCACCATCATAAAAGTCTACATCAGCTGAGAAACCTCAGCTTCAGGCTTGTCAAGAGAACCACAGTTGAGAAGGTGAGCAGTGTCAAATATCTAACAGAAAAGCTCTCATAGATGACACATAACAACAGCTTGGTGATAAGGGACCCCTAAGAGGACTGGCCAGGTTCAATGTCTCCTGTAAGTTGCTGAGGACTTTCTACACTGGGCCAGTGGACAGTCTTCTTTCCAGGACAATTATTGCCTGGTTCAGAGCAACCACAGCCCAGGACCAAAGTGCACGGTCCACAGTGGTGAGGAAAGAGAAGAGAAAGAGAAGGCCATTAGGACTTCTCTCCACTGCATCATAGACATCTCATGTACACACAGCTATGCAGGATCAAGGCCAGAAAAATGATGAGAGACGGACAACATCGTGGACACAGACTCTTCTTAATGCTTTCATCAGGGAAAGACTATCACATTCTGAGGCCAATTCAAGAGACTCTAGAAGGGTTTCTACCCTCAAGCTACCCAGTTACTAAACAAGGACACTTGAGACTGAATTTCTACTTTACCACACAGTCAGAAACCTAAACAGCTGCACTATTATCACATGCATACACACACTCCTACATGTGCATCCTCACTTGTCTCACACACAGATACGCACTGCTGCAGTTTGTACCGCAAAATAGACCAAACTTGAGTGAATAATATTTTTTCTCATTTGGCAAAAGTGTCTTGCTACTGCTGCTTCATCCTTGCACCCTCACACCTTCCTTGGCTGCAAGTGAGAGAAGCAATGATGTGGTTGTGAGGATACAGACTTTACAGCCTGTGCTTCATGCTCTACTGCACACATACGCTGAGTTTTCTTTTTAATTTTAAACTTTCATGCTGCCACACACCTATAAACAAAGATATAATATTTGACACACACAACTGCACCTAACTGCCCAATCACACAAACAAAGTCAATTTCTTCTTTCAATACACACATACACCCCATTCATATGCAGACAGAAACCTTCTCCATCATCGCCCACTGTTTTTTTCAAGTAAGTTTACAAGGCTCATAAACAGGTTTTATGTAGTCAATATGGCTGACTGTGTCTGGTACACTGCGTCCTCTACTCACAACTCCAGACTGTCAATATAACAGTAAAAATCTCTGTAAACACTGTCTCTTCATACCACTCTCCATCATGTTTAACTGCTAAGCACATTTTATGTGTTGCTGTCCAAAGTGTTTCATGTGCATTTTGGAACAAAAAAAAGTAAAGTTTTTTTTTTTGTTATAATAATCCAGACATTTTTATGTTATAATAATAACAATATGCTCTAATCTATTATATCAGAACACATTAACATGATTGCATGGACAAAACCAAAAAAACTGTGCTTAATGTTAGGTCGTGGCAATTGGACTTCTTTCATTTTATTCTTATTATTTGTCTTTTGCTCTTAAATGCACACGGCACATGCACCTGGCATCTCCTTTGCCACAGAGGCCACATACTGAAACTTGAGAAAATACCATCAAATTTGCAAACTGAAACAGATGGCTATACCATCACAACAATACACAACACTGAATTGAGCTGCAATACACAGGAACATTTAGATGCAGTTATTTTATATGTTAATATCCACTAATTAGGACTAAAGATGAGGCACAGCAAAGGCTGTTTTCTGCAGGTGTCTTCCTGAGATTGTTTATCAAACCCTAGCAGATCTTTTAAGTTGCACATTAATACACATTTGGTAATTTTGCATTTGCATCATCAGGCTTATTGGAAGTTCAAAATGAACTATAATGGTAATGGCTATAATGGAATTTAACGAAGCAGCTCCCTGACCACTGTACAAACAATAATATTTTTTATAACATTTAATGAGTATTTGTAAAAAAGTAAACTGACAGCCATGTGCATTAGCACACACTCATTTTATCTTTCTTTCTTTCTCTCTCTTCTCTGCTTCATTCTTGTACAACAGCCTTGATTGCAAACTTTTAAATTATAATTGCCCCAGCTGTGCTGTCCAGACACAGGTCCTGGTCTGAGTCTGTGTCTCACTTGCTCTCTCTCTCTCTCTCTCTCTCTCTCTCTCTCACACACACACACACACACACACACACACACACACACACAGAGACTGACACACACACAGAGACAGACACACACACACTCTCTCTCTCTCTCACACACACACACACAGAGTCAGACACACACACACAC
>OMLM01002762.1:40499-62756 GCA_900302695.1 Helostoma temminkii
TCTCTCTCTCTCTCTCTCTCTCTCTCTCTCTCACACACACACACACACACACACACACACACACACACACAGCTTCACATGTTAGTCTTTGAGTGATCCCTAAGGAGAATCCACTGTTAGCAGATAATTGGTTTCCAACCTTCACAATGTAACCATTTTCCCTCCCATTCCTTTCTCTCTGGAAGTCTCATGGTCTCTCTTGGTCTCTTTCTCTAAACATGTCTGAGTGCATTGTGTCGCAGATACATGAATTGTATGTGTTGGGTTTTAATTGCTGTGCAGAGACATAAAACATCATTTAAGCCCAGTTTACTGCTATATGAGCCAAAAGTTACTGACTTTTATTACTTTATTTAACAGTATTTACCTGCTTTGTCATTAATGTGTTCATTTAAAATTCATGCTAATAAAGAACAGTGACTTGTGGAAAAGAGAGTTTGATAGTCCATCTGTTCTGCCCCTGCAGCCCTGTCCCAGTTTCTGGAGGTGAGAAAGAGAGAATCAACAGAGCTACAGTTCATACACAGTTCTCCTTTAAGGAAACTGACACACAAACACACAAAACGAAAACACAGACACGCTCACCACACATCTTCCCAACAATGCACAGTGTTCGTGAAACCCAACATTACAGTGTCGACACAAAGCCACGCTAACATGCACTAAGTTGCGGTTGCAGAAAGCACACACATGCAGGAGTTACTCAGTGGTGTCATCAATTTCTCATTTATTTGCTATAGAGCAGGCAAAAATTTCTGGCTTGCAACTCTAAATATGGCATCTATTTTCCAACATTCCCATATAAGTTACCATGCCAACCACTTCGTGCCTGTCCAAGCAGTCTAATATTTACTCAGCAGATACAAGTTTGCCGTCTGCCTCAGAGGTAGGTAATGATACTGGCCCACCTGGTGTTTTCTATATAACAGACTCAATCTATAATACATGAAGTAAATACAGGCCTTCACAGAATTCATGTCATGTGGCTGGTTCAACTCATTTTAAATATCTTTTTTTTCCATCATCCTTTGCTGTTCTGTACTGATAAATACTGTTGCATTTCCATATAATAATTGTTACAATATCTAATGTCTGTATGTTCTGTATTTTGTTTTTCTCATTTCTCTTTGTATTTTTTTATGGAGTGAAACGTGTAAGAGGGCTCAGAAAAGAAGAAGGACAAAGAACAGTAAGACAGAAGAGACAGGTGTATACGTTCCAAGACGGTAAAGAGATAAAACTGCACTATATAAAATGTTAGCCAACTGCTGCACACACACACACTCCTAACATACACTCACACACATCCTGAACTACATGCTACTTCCTGCACCGTATGCTTGTATAGTCAGATTACAAACGGGAACAACCAGACAGATAGGACCGACATCCTATACATTCAATGATCGCACTCAACAAAACTGTACCCTCGTATAAATGTTACGAAGCATCAAGGTCACGGGCTGAGAGTCTCACTTCACACAGCAGAAAGACAGGCTGAGTTATCCTGGTCTTTATCATGTGTTCACTTGTGTGTTATGTGTTCACTGAATATGTGAACTGATTAATAAATATCAGCTTGTGTATGCTGATCAATCTGGTGCTAGTAGCAGCCTCTGACATGACACAGAGGCAGTTCTGTTTTCTGGTTTCAAAGCTGTTAACATGGGGCACATCTAATACAGTCTTCAGTTTCACATTTGTTCCCACTATTTCCTCTCTTACATTTACTGAATGGGAAGTCTTGGATGGGCTTCTTACATTCGTTATTAAATATGTAATTATGAAATAACAATATAATAAACATCTCTGAGTTTACTGTCCATCTCACCTGTTATTTCTACACTTGCTGCTTTTCCCACAGCAGCATTCTGGCTGCTTTCTTCCTCCTCTCCTGCATCACACTTCATCAGCATCAGAGTTAAATTATTGACATTAACATTATCCACTGGCATGAAGAGTCAATATTAACTAGCTGCTGTACAGCTTATTAAACTCAACAACCGTGTGTCTGGTATGTTTCCTTAGCTATCCTTATAAGAAATGCTCCTAACATGCTACATAATTCACTTTGTATGGGAACTTACAAACTGTACAGGAGTCACACAGTCAATCAGTTGTATTTTTTTTTCCATCACTGATAGTCTACACAACAAGTCAAAGCTTTGAATACACACAGGAATCATCATGTTTTTCATGAAAACATACTTGTCTTCAGCCGTGTTACCATCATTGCAAAACAGTTTTTTAATGATCAGTTATCCCTATAAATTAATAAACTTGCATTAGCAATTGTTTATGTTTATGTAAATATTCCTTTAAAAAACAGCTGTTTCCAGCTATAATGGTCATTTACAATTTTAACTAAGTCTACACTGTATTTCTAATACATTTTATATCCTATAATCTGCTTTTCATTTAAAAATATTGTAATTTCTCTTTCTGCCTAAAATTTTGACTGGTAGTGTAGGTAATTAATGAGAAACACTGATACAGAAATAGTTGCTCTCCATTCTTGGGCAGCCGTTAATATTCCTGGGCACTTCAACCAAGTGAAGTCTTTGTGTGGGAAACACTGCAGTGAACACAGGCTATGTCCTGTAATAGCTTAATACTGAATCACTTTAGGCTACTGTGACTAAAATTGACATAGTAATAACGAAAATATGTACAAACACAAAACACTCTTGAGATAAAGAATCAGTGCTAATTTTTATGGTTATACTTAAATTAATTAATAAAGAGAAGAAAGAAAACAGCATTGATGTAACGCACAGGAACTGATTTGTCTGGTTCAGTGGTCAACGACTTTAACTATGTGTGCATCTGGATTATTCTGTGTGAAAGTCTAAAAAACAGCAAACTGATAGCACAAAGATTGATTTGTGAAGTGTTGTGATGTGTGAGTGTTTTACGTGCCTTTGAGCAATGTGTGTACTGCTACAATAGTATACTGTGTGTGTGTTTATGTATATTGGAAGTTTTCAGTGACAGTTGCTATGCTTCGGTTGGAGGTGGGTTGCTGGACAAAGACAGATGCTGCTGCGTTAATAAAATAAAGAGGGAGAGAGAGAGAGGCAGCTGGAGGTCAGAAATGACAGAAGCAGAGAGAAGGAGAGCGGGGCTAGCGACGAAGATAAAGTCATTAAGAAGCAGCTATACCAAGAAGCTTGGGGTTCAGCAGGTCAGCACTTAACTGCAAGTGTCAAGTATTAGGCCATCACCACCAGCACCTTTATGGGTAATTGTCCTGTGTCTTGGTGTGTGTGTGTGTCTGTGTGTGTGAGCATGTGTGTTAGTTTGGGGTGGAGGGGTGTAAAATTATGCAATTTAGCTGCTATTGCTCCATATTTTTTAAAGGGCTATTGAGGGTATTTTACTTGCAGCCATCCAGCAGTGGACAGACATAAACACTAGATCTACATCATCTAGATGGTTTAAAGAAACAGCAAGACAGATAGATGCAGATCATTTCATAAAGCAGAAGAGAAAAGTTTGGTTGTTTGTTACCAAACTGCCATATTACAAAAAATAATGTGATAGTGAAGAGATGAGGTAGAAAGATGGATGAAGTGAAAAGAGGAGGGTGAGATGAAAAGATGAGAAACAGGAAGCAGACTGAAAAATAGAGTGGGGGGAAACATTTAGAGGCTTTCAGGGGTCATATTTAAGTCATATTTAACTATTGATTTTCCATTGACTCTAATGGACATTATGGGCCCTATATATTCATCTATAGCCATTAAACCATTAGCTACTCACACACACACACAGACATACACACTCACAATCAAACACTTCCGTACTATCATTCAAACATACAGTACGTCCCTAAAGAGCAAAATAATTTGTTGGGTTTTTTTGTTATTTTTCACATATGAATATTCTCTAATTGTGTATGAGTTCTCTGAAGTTAAGTCTGTTGTATATGTACTTGCACTAATAGGGAGGATTAGACACTACACACACTCACGCAAAGCACCATGTATATATCCACAGGCAGCAAACACTCACACAGATATACTGACACGTTCCATATGCTTTCAATCTTCACATTCACACACAAAAACACTTCCATTCTGTTCTTGTCAAGTGTAATAGAAGACAAGGGGGATAGACAACAGGATAATAGGATTATTGTTCTGCTCTAATCTCCATGAGTCAGCACCACACTGTGTGTATACAGTATGTGTGTTTATTGGTTGCAGCTTGCTTTGTGTGTGTCTGCATTTAACTTCTCTCTGTCTGTTCCTGTGCGTGCACACACCTGTTTATTTAGGGATTATTCAATTTGCACCTTGAAAAATAAAACTAGGAATAAATAAATGAGCAGTGTTTTTGGTGTGAAAACCAGAGTTTACTTTGCTTCAGACAGTGAATGTTTGTCACAATTAGAATTGAAAGTAACTGAAGTGCAATGAGTGTGTTATTGTCACGATGACTGTGTGACAAATGGTTAAACTTTACAAAATTATACATGGGTGTAGTTCTATCAAAGCATACTTGCAATCTATTGTATACTGTGAGGGGCAGTGGTGGCTTAATGGTCTGAAGTGAGCTTGTGATCACAGAGTAGCGAGTTCAGTCTCTGGCCTGCCTGGATGGTTACTACTATCCATGATCAACACATACAAGAAAACAGGATGGCAAATCTGGACAGTAACAACTGTACAAAAGGTCCTTAGTGTGTTGTATGTGACTGAACAACATGACAAGTTGACCAAAATGAAATACTATGTGTAATGGCAGTGCAGCCAGTCCATAAGGACAAAACATTTGACATGCACATGGTCATCAGTAGAGAGTTGTTAAGATTAGAAAATGTACATCATGGATACTGTATCAGAAGCATGGATGTGGAAAGTATGAAATGTCCTCCAGAGGAGCAGCTCAGTGGCAGCAGGCCAGACTGTGGCTTTAAGGTATGATTGTGCTCCTTTTGCTAAAATGTTAGTGCCCATCTTTCATGTATGTAGTGAATAAACTGAGAAATCTGTTGATTTCAATAAAGCTTTAATTTATTATTATTGATAATCACTCAATTTATCTTTATTAAACTATATTCACTTTAGGTTTAGCTAAGATGTCATAAATCAGTGCAACTCAATTCCAAGAAAAGCCAGACATTCAACTGAGTTTCATTTATATTGTGCCAAATCAGAACAACATCATCTAAAGGCACTTTGTGTAGTGAGGTCAAGACCTTGCAAAATTATAGAGAAAAAACAAAACAAATCCCCTGTGAGAAAGCAGTAGGTGACAGTGGAGAGGAAAAATCTTTAGCTGAGGGACTATTGAAATCTTAATGAATTAGTACCATTTTACTTGAAGAAATAATGGGTGCAGCTTTGGCCAAGGGAACACTCTCAAGTCCTAACAAATTAGTCCCATTTTACTGTGAGGAAACTCTAGCCAGGGGACTATTGAAGTCCTAATGAGTTCCACTATTTTAACTTAAGAGGACCCAAGACTGATTTGACCAAGGGATTGCTGAACTTACAAATTAGTACTAAAAAACATGCCTTGGCCATGGACTACTGACATGCTGATCAATTAGCCTCACTTCAGTTTGACAATACAACAGCACCTGTTCCTGAGAGACTACAGCACAAAGTCAATAGAAGTTACAAATATTTAAAAGTGAGAAAAAACTTGCTGCCTGTTGGATGATATGATATGTATGAGTCAGCATGCCAGAGTTGGCGTTACAATGAGTCACAGTGGATAATACTTTTATTAATAGAGCCAGTGTAGGAGGCGGTCAGTCACATACATATGCACACACATGCATGAGGTGCAAATACAATTCAAAAATATCTGATTGCCTTATTGAGTTCACTGTATTTAGTAATTGTGTTTTTAATTTTACACAGTTTGATACTTCTGAGGATCCTCCCACTGCACCCAGAAGCATTCTGAGTTAATACTGCAGAGGTCATGATAACCTACTTAAAAATGTAATATGGAGCAGAACGGACACCAAGAAACTGAACTGCAAATGTGAGTGCTGCATGATTAATGCTATTGCAATCACAATGTCATCCTGTGCAATTACATAACCACAAAAGGCTGTGATTTAATTAAATAACTATGTACATGTGTGTGCACAGCCTGTTCTCTGTTTGTTTGCAGTTTGATTGTTATCTACACCTGTAATGAAGAGAAGACTGGTCAGTGTTTGTCGTGTTTGTGGTCACACGACTTTTGAAACAGTGTTTCGAAAGTCGTGACGAACATCAAGGCTGCAGTGTGAAAAACACGCAGAGAAGTATGTAACCATAAGCATATTGTTTCCATGCTTTGCTCAAGATGTATAAACTCACATGCTCACTACTCAACATGGTTGATATCTCTAGCAATAATTATGCACATGCATAATTATTTTAACTTGATTTTAAACACTCATTTACAACTGTCTGTGTCAAATGAGGGATGCGCCTCTTTAAATCTCTAAACATAATCTAAACAGGATTATAAATCCAGCTAATCAGGTGATACTGGCTTTGAGCTATTGACCGTTTGGTGCCAAATAGTGAGGTTCGATACCTGGCCCTGCTAAGGCTTTTCACCGTTTTAGTCTTATGATAACTCCCAGGGAAATACAACACACATACACTAATTAGATTCAATCTGTGCCTTTCCTTTACCAAATGAACAAATGTAGGACACCCTCACCAGCACATCAGTTTTGCCCATTTCTCTATCTATTATTTGGGTATATTATCTATTATTTAGACCCCATCTCAGTTTCATTCCTCTGCCTCTCCTCCTCTCTCGCTCACTTGCTACAACCCTCCTCATTAATCTCTCTTCATTTCTCTCTCTCACAGCTCGTATCTCTTTGTCTTTTTCCTCCCATTCTCCCTCTCTTATCTGCTGTTAAGTAGATATGCATCAGTTTTGAGCAGCAGGAGGAAAAGAAGAATAATACACAACATGATCGTGAGAGGTGGAGGGTAGCAGCCGAAGTCAAGGTCGGACTGCGTGTGGTGTGTGTGTGTGATTTACAACCCCATCTCTCCTGTCTTTATCTCTATCCCTATCCAAACCTTGGCACCATTTCCTCAGAGAGTAGACACAATAAAAAGCGTTCACACAAACACACACACACTTGTCTGAGGCGGCAGTAGATCATGAGTTGCTGAATACAGGATGATGCAGAGCAGCCCACTTGACATGAATCACAGTTGCTGTTTTCTTAGCTATTCCCTCTTTCTCATTTGTCTTTCTGTGTCCACTCTTGTCTTCCTACTCCCCTTCTTCCCCTTCACCTATAACCTCATTTCTTTTGCTATTCTGCTCTCTTATTCCCTTATGTGTCTCAGATTCATTCCCCCATGAGCTTCATCCCTTCTTCTTTCTTTTTGGTTTTCTTCCTTATTCATTCTTCTCTCACTGTTTGGTTGATCCTTTCACTTATTCAGTAATAACCTAATTTTAATTACCTTTTATTTATTAAGTCTTTTTTAAAGCAATGCACTCATTTACATGTAACTTATCATATAGAGTTACAGCAGTTTTTTTAATTATTAATTTGTTAATTTACAAATTGTCTTTTCATTAAAATATACATGTCTATGGCTGTGTTATCATCACTGCAAAAGGGTTTGCATTGGCAAAGATAATATGCTAATGTTTACTGATTATAGGCCTCTGTGTGTTTATACAGATATTGCTTTAAAAACATCTGTTTCCAGCTACAATATCTATTTCCAATATTAACAATAATACACTGTATTTCTGATTTGATGCTATAAGACCTACATTACTTTTTAATTTCTATTTTTGACTGGTAGTGTACATATATTAACATAAATACAGAAAATGTCATTGATGGAATTTAATGTGTAATATGATGTACAGGAACAGGAACCATAAGATTTAACATTCAATTTAACAGTGTAAACTTATAAAAAATCTGCATTTACACATATGTATAGCTTAATAAGTAGCACATGCACATAAACACACAACATCTGATGGTTTCCTTTAGAGATTAGGTTGCTACTAGCCACAGAACAGAGAGGCCTGGGCCAGCAAACAGTGGAGACCACCCTCATCCACAAATCCTATGACACACATACACAAAATAATGTGCAATACAAAGATACGTGGCTTTTAAAGCTTTAAAGGCACTGATGAGTACACGTGCTAATTATAGTAAATTAGCTGAAGCTGCAACATAAAACCTGCCTTATACTCACCAATGAATCACTGATGATCCATCTGTTTACTTTCTCTAATAAATAAGCAGTAAGCAATAAGGAAGCAGTTTGCCACATCTTGCAGGCATTAGCTTGCAGATTAGCCAAGCATTGATCACTCAGCCTCACAAACTGCTTCAACGACCATTAAACCAGAAACAACATTAAATATTAATAAAAGGATAACACACAGAGCAATCTTACTTTGAACCAGGTGTTTATCTTCTTTTGTGCACATGCATCCATCCAAATACTACTTCTTTAGATGTTTGCCCCAACTAAAAGTCCATCACAGCGCAGTCATTCTTTTTATTGTTGTTTTAGGGTTCTTTTTCAGGGGTAATTGTACAATTTCTCTAGATTCTGACCATCATCTGAAGATGTTTTTTGTGAGTGTGTGTATTTTAATATAAATAAAACTTGGCATTTAAATCACTTTAGCATCTTATTATCACTCGCTAGTTTTTAGGGATGCAATAGCCATTATCCACATGTCACATCAAATCTGTAGATTTTTTACCACCGTACTCTTGTATGCCAATACAAGCAGAGTAAATATACGCAGTATAAGGCTTTAGTATGTTTACTAGTAGTGATTGGCATTTTCAATCTGCAGCATCCTTAGATGCTGTAGGTTATTACACAGTTGTTGTAAATGGTAAGTATATACAGTACAACGTGTTCCTTTAGCAATAATGCTAATAGTTTGCAGTGGGAATGTATTAAATTGCAAATTTAGTAGTAATTTCAACAGAATATATTTAGACCGTGGAAGTAACAGATGTCAGTATGATATTGCTAATAGAACACTGGTTGGGAGAGTTCAGCTAAAATTACTCAAGAGATGAATTATGATGAATACTGTAGAATTATTGTTTGAGTGATCAAATGAAATTATACATACAAAGGGTTATATGTAAGTGTGTTTGAAGAATAAGATAAAATCCCACAGCTTTTTTAAGTGCAGCTGCCCAAATCCATCTCTCATTTGCTTGACATTTATTCAAACTATGGAAATTCCAATAAATGTCACTCATAAAGAGTAAATCCCTTAAAGTGTTACATCTTACAGGTACTTTACTAGGCAAATATACTGCACTAATGACAGCAGGATTTCAAATTCTTAATATTCAGACAAATGCATCTATAAATGTCACTTGACTGAGAGCAAACTGTAGTATTTATCCTCGTTTGAGCTGCTGGCTCTGTTCTTTACATGTATTCATCAGGTTTCTCAGTCAAAGTGCTCTCTTCGGTTTTTTATAGGAAAATCAGTGTACCAACATCACAATAGGTGAAAACAAGAAAGAGTATTTATCTCTCTTTTGCAGGCATTCATTGCAGAGTTGATGACCCATATCTAAGTCCCCGTGGTTTAGAGTCATTGCAGAGCATTTTGTGTGTGTTTGTGTATCTGTGTGTTTGAGATTAAAACTGTGCTTTAAAACTAAAAGAAAAAAGAGAGAAATGGTCTTCACCAAGGGAGAAGAAGAAAAGGGTAATGAGTGTGCACCTGAGTTTTATGTACTGTATGCATAACTGTGTTTCTATGTTTGAGTTTTGACAAACCCATATGCGTGCATGCATCCACACCTGCTGTGTGTAAAAACCTCACCACTTGTTTACTCACTTTTTTATGCAACGGTATGATTCTGACCACACATGCACACACACATACACATGCAGTATCGGAGAGCTACTTATTCAGTGATAAAAGGCGAGCCAGAGGGAACCCAGTAATTGAACTCCAGTGAGCGAAGCTTGGAAAGCACTATGGCGTATCCAGGGTAATAAGAAAAAAGTTATTATTCACCTCAAAGACACACATACATATATACATTTGCCGCAGAGTCCATATATTGGATTACACACACATCAACAGCATATAATTAACACAACAAAATGTACAAGTTTGCGATCTATAATTTATTTATATATATATACATATAGCTCTAAGGTATACCGAGTTCGAAGGGTGATGAAGATCAGAGCATTGACTGTTGCATAAGAAAATAATTCATGAAATTATAGACTTTCACACTCGTTACCTCCTGCGGTTCCACTGAATAAATCAGAGCTCTGTCTCTCTCCCTCCACAGTCTTTGGCTGTGTCCAGTACATTCGCAGGGAGGAATCTACAATGTGTTCAGCTGCAGTACTGCAGTGACAGTACAGCACAAGAGTATAGTGCTCACTCAGACTCAGAAAGTATTTGTAGCAGGCTCATGCACAGTATATGCAAACTGGTACTGCAGAGTCGCTCATTTAACCAAACAGAGAAATGGAAAACTGAAAAGCAAAATGACAGTACAAAAAAGTACTCAGTAATGTTTAGAGATGTACTTTACCTGTACTCATTCTGCTTATGATTTTATGCTCTACTTGATCTACTTGCACAAACTACATACATGCACATGCACATGCACATACTCTATACTTATGATTGTACCTTCCTGCAGATCTGTACACACTGTGTGTACATATAGTATATCTGTGTAGTTATTCCACACAAATTGATCAGGATTAGTTTGTGTTATAGTTTATTGTTATTCTAATATATTTTTGGTGTCTGTTTTGGTGTCTTCTTTCTTAGGGCCTGTTTCTGTTGTTATTGTTGTTATTACAAACACACACACACACACACAATCCTGAGTAGTGACAAAAAAATCAACACACTAGCTGATGCATACAATGTATACACACTTTTTTTAAAAAGTGTGACATTTTTTTGGGGTGACAGCCTTGATGTCAGTTACTGCTGAGCTGCAGAACTGTACATATTTTACCATACCAGTTATGACTGGTGTATGTAGGTCATAATAAGTCCCTTTCAAACTCAGTGTGGATATTTCTTCATCAGTATAATGATATTAAATGGGGTTTACCGTGTTGAGCGGTAGATACAATTGCTACTTTGCTGAATCGCTGCCACCAGATTTATTGCTGAAGAAGAAAAGGTTATTCAATTTAATTGACCTTATTGTTGTATATGGTGCAAACTCACAACAAAGATCATCTGGAGAGCCTTCAGAATATGACAATACAACTAGAATTATAGAATTAGATAGAAAACTCAACAACATTCTCAACAAACTCAACAACCTAAGTATTTCTTAGCATATCTCCATGTTAATCTTTATTGAGGACTGTGAGTCACACACACTGTGTGATCCAGTCTCAAAATATTAGTGGAGCAGAAGCAGGCTATTTTCGACTGAGCTGTCATAGTCTCTTTTAAAACAAGGGACAACCACTCCAGTCTTGTTCCAGTCCAGTACACAGAATTTCTGGCTGTAAGCTTGTATAACGCCTCACGTCTCTGTATCAAGCGATAGTAACACACCTATCTACCTGTATAACATATGATACTGGCTACTGGCATTTCAGCAGTGTTTTACCTGTGGAATACATGCATGAATGTTTACTTGGCACATGGTGTTTATGGTCAAAAACTTTGTGAGTGAATTGTGAGATGCACACTCAGCTGTTGTGCGCACTGTTGCTGAAGCAGAAATTTAGTGAACATTCAGTGGGCTAATGGAACCAATCATCACTGACAGGAGGCTTTCATTTAGCTTTTGATGGCACACATTGACTGGTCATGATAATTATTTAATTGCTGTTGCCCACCTTTCATACATTGCTGGAGACAGGTCCACTGCCACAACATGGAGATTACCTGCTTATCCCTCTCCAGTTCCCAGTTTAGGATATGGAACTAATGGTACTGCAAGATACCTAAACGAGCACAATTTTATTGCAGCAAGTAGGAGGATATTAAAGGATCAAGTTTTCTTAAAACCAAGGGATTCAATGTTAAAAAATGGCAATGTAGTTGGTTTGACCTTTGTGTGTTCCTAGTGTGGTAGAAATTGAGGGGTATTTTTTGCTTAGAGTAGCAGATGGCCATGTGCGGCTCCTGGTTAAGCCTCAAGATGGACTCATCATTCATTATTCTCAAGTTTCATTCAGTATACCCAGAGGTTTTTTCAATACTCTTGAGTTTCTTATAGTATCTTTTAAAAAACAACATAAACAAACATTGCTAGTTGTTTAAGTTCAACTTCTACTCATCCAACTTCAGCATCTCTTCCTATAGTCCCTGATCAAAAAAACATATTAACATATTAATTTCTAATCAGTGTCATCTTCATTTACATGGGATATAACACATATATCTTTACCATCAAGACAACCAAAACTTCTGATGTGTTATGAGAGGGAAATAGGGGGGGGGATGATGATGACAGAGAAAAAATTAAGAAAGCTGAGAGAAGTAGAGTCTTTTTAAGACATGTAAGTGAGTGTAAGTTGTCCTTGTTGGTAGTAACCTACAGCATCTCAGCTCCCCTGCATTCATTCGTACTTCCTGCCTTCCCATGGGAAATAGTGGCAACTAAAGTGGACGATATGCTTACACATACACACACGCACACACACACACACACTGACATGTTACATGTTAGTTGGAGCAAAACACAATCTTTTCCTGAAGATTCAATCAGCCACAGTCCACTTTAATCTCAATCCACCCCACACACCTGTACATAACAATCCCAGATGTGATTATCCGTTAGACTTATCGACCTTTCGTTACTGAAACCCCATTGATCTATTCCCAAGACGGCTCCTATGTGTGGATGTGGATGTTTCTGAGAAATGATAGAAGGGAGGGGGTTATATGCCCTAGCTGTCTGCTGTGTATGATGACTCTCATGTATGAATTGTGTGTGCATGTGTGTGTGTGTGCATATCAACAAGGTTAAAATTACAAGCTCTTGGAGGAATACACACATGGATTTATGCACATGTAAAGGATACATAATGAATAGTCATACATCAGTGACACCAAAGTCCTTTCTGACTAGTTGTGTGCATGGGTGTATTCATGTATATTTGCCTACTTGCTATTGTGTTGCTTTATTGTTGATTGTACAGTGTCCTTGAGTGTTTTGAAAGGCGCTTTAAATAAAATGTATTATTATTATTATTACTATTATTGCCTGTGTGTGTGGTTGTGTGAGCCCTGTGTAGTGGTAGGTGCCACATTGTAGATGGACTGTAGTCAATCTTACTGTGTTAAAGTTAATTGTTACTTTCTTTGCACATTTGCACAAGCGCACTTTATATTCTCTTTTGTATAGTTCTTAGTTAGTTTTGTGCTAACTTATGTATGTAGCACCTCGGTCCTGGAGGGATGTTGTTTGGTTGCTGTACTGAACTGTATATGGTTGAAATGACAATAAAAGCCTGCTTGACTTGACTTGAGAGAGAGAGAGAGAGAGAGAGAGTGAGAGAGAGAGAGAGAGAGGGAGATAGCATCCATGTTTGGGATTCAGTTAATATTCAGTGGGATTCAACACAAAGGTGACTGTGACATAACTTAAAAGTAGAAAATAAAATAACTATATTGTGGTTCCAATTACTGTACATATTCTCACCAAGACAGCTACAAGGTTACATTTATTCTGTAGACTGTAGGTGCTTTTTGTCGCAACAAGGACATTAGTAGTCATAGTGTGGCACTGTGAGCACACTGAGTACACAGTTGTTTGATTGGAACTGGACTTAAGCTGTGTGGCAAAAGAAATCAAACACTAACTACATATTAGTTTGCACTTTTTAAAAAAAATCTGTCTTTTTATATTACAAAAAACTTTGGAATATTTTTAATAAAGAGCATATTGCAAAGTGACCATTGACTTGTAGTGCTATTATCACTTTAAAAATTGACTATAATGTGTAACTAAGTGAAATAATACTGCCCACACATTCATGAATACTTTATCAGAGGCCATTCCAGCAGACTTCTTTAATAGTGCTATCAGCATAGCTGTTTCTCTTATGTACCAGAAAGCAACGTATCAGTGTAATGTAGAATTCACAATTTCAGTAAGATTTGCAAGACAATATGAGAAATGACAGTACAACGTACATTTCAGTGTGGCACAGGTTTCCAATCATCTCAGTAATGGTCATGATTATTGCAGGGTGCCTCAAAAAAATGTGGCAGTGATTCCTATTGTGTTATATTTTACACTGGAACACCTTTTGCAACATTTATTCCCATATTACAGTTATTCTGCTTCGCTCCATTAATAGGTCAGAGGTCATTTCCAGCAACTGACTACAGTCTTGCTGAAGGACACTATAGAGGGGCAGATGCTTTCTGTTACAGGTTCTTCAGCATTAATCTTCTGAAGACAATTGCTCAATATTCTCTGGGCCACCCAGCTTCTTGTAACATCAAGGGGAACATCAAATCCCATTTAGCTCTAAAGCTCTAATTTAATTATATTCTGATTTAATTAGATGTGCTTAAAATAGCATTTCTCAATTTCTGCCTTATCCATCAACCCTTTGTGTTTGCCATGGGCTCTTGGGTGATCCCACAGGGGCTTTTCTTCTCACTTTTTTTCTGTGACATTAAAGAGGAATTAAAATGCGAGCTTACCTAAGAATTTAATAACGTATCCACATTGTTGCTGCTTTAAGCACAACAAATAACAAATAAGTTGAGTTCCACTGTGAATAGTCAATATGGAAATTAAGTTGGGTAAGTGGTTGAGGATACACTGAACTGACTGCGCATCATGAAAAGAGAGTATGTTTGAAAAGATGGGGCTGGATGTTGGTAATGACTCATTGTAATTGGATAAAATTATGGATGTGCAGGAGTTTTCTCAATTAGTGACAGAACCAGGGAAACATCACAAATAATATAGTGTCCATGGCCACATCAATAGAAGCCACTGCATGCTGACAGCACAAAATGAGATATTAAGAGAGCGAGTCATTACAAGGGTTGCGCTAAAAATGAAATCAATGCCGATGAGCTGACAGACTCAACTGACTGAAATACTGAAACAGTAATTTCTGATGAAGGAAACAAAAGATTGAGCTACTGGGAAAATGAAAACACAAGTAGGGATTTGGTGTGGTGGAAATTGTTGGAAAAGACTAATAGGCTTCATTGTTGCAATCCTGTGATTATCACTCAGAAGGTGACAATATGAAATTATAGGTGGTGGCAGATGATGGACAGATGATTAGCAGGAAGCATGTTCAGATGAGTGAATGGAGTGTTATGACATGTCTACACAGAAAACAAATGCGTGCAGAGCGTAGCACCTTGTGTGTACTTCACATGACACTTACATTAATGTCTACACCAGGCACGTGTTCGTCCATATTGTAAGACCTTTATTTACAAGAACTACACAGAGGAGCCTACAGGAATGCCCTGCAAAAGTTAAAACTGTCTCCAGGAAATGTACAAATCAATAGTCAGTTGTCTGTGAAAGAGGTCATTTTTGGACAGGGAACAAGAAAAAATTGTTCATGTTGCCTAAGGGCAGCTTCAAAAGGCTTAAACACTTTTAGGCTGTTTTGTGCAGCATTTGACCATTAAACCGGGATACACACACACACACACACACACACACACACACTCAAAACTGCTAGAGGATTTGTTGAATATGTGTTACTGGAATCTTGGAACCAACTATGGATACTGATGAGGTCTTTTTAAATAAGTTCTCGTTCAGCTTTTCTTATTTTCTTTTGTCTGGTAGTTTGCACATATTCCTTGAGTCAATTCTGAGAATGTGTAGAAATGTCTAGACTCCACCATCCCCAACAACAAACTCTTAAGTTGTTAAATTTAGTGAAAGACTGTGGTTGCGTAACATAGCTCCAAGGTATGACTGTCCATACAATATAAAGCAGGTTCTATAGTGTGTGACAAAGAGAGACTATAGTCGGCCAAACTGGGGATGAATATTGTTAAGATTACCATGTTAAAAATGGATTTCACAGGTTATGCAATCCCCTCTTTTGTCATCCTTTGATCTCTCATCTCTGAGATCTGAGTCAGGGAGAATATAGCAAACAAGTTCAATGAATCTCTAACATCAGTGTGGACATAATAGAGACAGTGTGTCAGCTATGGATCTATTCTGCCCCACCATCAGTGGAGAACTCATGGCAATTCTGAAGACTATTTTCAAACTCAGAGAATATTGCAACTTTAGCAAATGATATTAATATTTATTGTCAATCTAGGAGCAAGTAGAGACATGACTATTATGAGATGTTTAGTGCTGCCAGAACTGACAAAAATACACAGCCTATATGGTCAATTTCAGGAGGCTGTGCTCAAAGTGAAATAAAATGGACTGTGAAGTCACCTTCGAAAGCACTTGTAAAAGAAGTCAAGTGCATAATATGAAAAGTACCATGTGTGTGTGTATCTTGACATCTCTTGCTGTGTCAGAGGCCGCTGCTCTGATCCCTCTCCTCCTCCTTTGAGGGAGCGAGGGAAGGATCACTCCTTCTTCAAAGTCTCCCTTTCATCTCGACTCCATCACACCATCCTCTGGGGAAGGGCAAAGGGGAGCGGCACAAGCAGACAGGACTGGCTTTTTATACATCCATTTTATCCCTTACTTCTCTCCTCCTTCTCATTTCCCTTTCTTGTGCATTTTTCCAGGGCACTGTTTGCCCACTTAAGCCTAAAAACCTTTATTGTAATAGAGTTTTCCCTCTTCTCAGACTCTATCCATTTCAATTAACTTTGCTCTCCTAACCCTGCTACTTTCCCTCTGATTTCATTTAATAGTTTTTAAAAAGGAGCAGAACATATAATATATTCATTATCTGTATGTGCTGCATTATTTTCAACATGATTGGTTGCTATAATTACTTTTATTATCTTCAGCAACCATTTAGTATTCCTGCAAGGAAATTGTGCTTTTCATTATTTGGGATTCCAACAGTACTTTTAGTCATGGCACTTACCATGTTTTTCATTTTAGGATTGAGAACCTGTCATATTTTAATATGTATGGGTCATGAATTCCCAATCTTGATTAAATCATCAGTATTCTTCTCAGCTTTGATCTCAGACTTAAAGTAATGGTCGAGACATCTTTTTCTGAAGTGCCACGCAGTGGACTACAAACTCTGCATGGCAGGTTTTTTTTTTCACAATTGAGTCCACCCAGCCCACCTCATCTTCCACCCTCACTTTTAAAATTGACTGCTTTTGGTTCCCAAGAGTTTGTGAAATGCTGTTCCAACAGACTAAAACTACCTAGGGGATGGTTAACACTCAAGTCTGGGATTTACACTCTGCATGATCACTTTGCTGCTTTATCCAATACAGACACACACACACACACGCACAGCCGCACACCCGCACATACACATGGCTGTGCGGTGGTGCCAGTGCCATTGCTTTCCAAAGGGATTTGACTGGGATTAGTGTGTAAAAGCCAGTATCCACTTGATAATGGTGTATGCTTGCTTATGGTTCAGAGTGTGTGTATGTGATACTGTGTTCATGCCTTTGTGTCCCTTTTTATTTTTGGCCACCGGTCAAAGAGGACACTTCATTATCTGCGCACAGCCTTTCATCCCATGGAAATCTCATTTACATCTCTCTGACTGCTTCTATTCCAATAAAGTGATGCTGTTTTCTCTTTCTTGGATTAACTATCATATTTTCTCTGCTTACAATTTTCATTCAACACACTTGTTATTTCCCTCTAGTCTCTATTATAAGCTGTGCAGACAGTACACTATTAGAAGATTCAGAGGGATTCAAATGCAACAAGTTATAACAGTTTCTTCAAAGAAATTAAGTAGCAAATTATAATTAACATATTTTTCCAGTAATTCCAGGTTGACCAGAGTTGAGCCACAGTTGAGACCCCGCTCTACAGCTTGAAGATGTTAAACACAACTTGGAGGAATGCAATTTTCTATAAATCTGATGTATTCTTTGATGAATTGAAACAAACTAACTACAGGTACTAAAAGTGTTTGCATCTTTGCACAGATGAACAGAAAATTAACCTTATTTTACATTCATCTTGTGTGAAAGAATGGAGCATAAACTAGTATAAACTATCACTGCTAATGTAACACGAGAAGTTTTTTGTTTCTGCTTTATTTACTTTTACCCACTAGCTCTGTCTATCAGAACTTTCATTTCAGTGTCAAACTATTTCTATTATATTTTCTTTTAGAATAAAGTCTGTCCTGTATTTGGCCACTATTGCTATTCTTAAGTTAAAATATATAATGGCTTAATTTAAACGTCCTTTCTTCCCTTCTTAAGTTAAGTTCAGTCCATGCCGTCATGCAGTCATTGACTCAGAAACTCTGACTGACCAGTGACTGAGGCAGTCAGTCACTTTGATTTCAATTAGAGAGCTGTTAGATATCTCATAGTCTCCCCATCCTGAGCTATATGACTGTTTGTGCTGCATCTTGCTTGGAGCAATTGAAAGCTCATCATGAAGACTAGTGACATAAAGGATGATGGCGGTGGAGACCCTGCCCTGCAAAACTCTGGCAAACCAAAAAGGACTTATCACTCTTCTTCATGCAGGTTAAGAAGCAAATCACTTGTTCTACCATCACTATAGCGGCTGCCATTAGTGACAGACCAGGTGTATTCATAATATGTACAGAAAAGTCTACATAAAAGTGAAAATGTTACATCCACCCATGGATACAATAACTGCATCAAATTGGAATTTTTATTACGACCCTCTCTTTACAGCACCTAGCAGTATCATTATGCAATTTGCTCTAATACTGATTCAATTACAAAATATGCACAAATTTATGGCCCAAATTAGTCGATTTACTAGCAATTTACTGTAGGTTAGAGAGATTTTAGAGCTTAGGAGAATCAGCGACTGGAACAGTCTGTTCTTGTTAATACTGTATGATAATACACAGTGTTCAGTTCTTAGTTGACGCACATTGGTTGAACTAAGATTCATTAACTCAGAAGGAAAATATCCTATAACCTTAACAGTACCAGGATAAGTGATAACAACATGTGTTTGTTTCTTAAAATGGCAGTGTTATTTGCTCACTTTGAAACATGAAACAGACAACAGCACAATGATTGAGGTGTGTATTGTCACATATCTGCATGTCACTGACAGATACAAATCTCAGTTTTCTTTTGAAAACAAATGAAAAATGTTATAAAAGTACAACAAAAGTTGTCCAGTTCAAAAAGCCTGTAAGCTATGAAGGACTGTGCTTTCCTCACTAACAGTGGGCTGAGTCCAAGTTCTTATGTTTTAGAAATTGTAACCATCATCTCCAAAAATAGCATTTCACTGCATCTCCTCATCATTTCATTGTCATAGTGATCTTGACTTGTCTCTGGCTCTGAATCCAAATATAAAAAATATGTTCTTTGTTGCCTCTAGACGTGATACACTGTGTCTACAGTGTCTTGTAGTGAAATTGGCAGATGATTTTGTCACTTATGAATGGTGTTGAGACAACCCAAGCCAAACAACTGAGTCTCATTGGGAATTGTCAAAACATAAACAGTAATCGATGGGAAAAAAAACCCCATTGTGAATTCTAATCGAATTGTCATTTTAGAGATTCCATGCTTCTGCAGGACAACAGTGTAAAGCAAATATCACTCATTCCTTGGAGCATCTTGTAATGGAGAAAGGTTGCTTTTTATAAAACCTGCCAATTTACCCTCACACCAGCACAAGTTATTTTCATTTCTTCTATGATTTCTTGCCAAGGCACACAGTGTTTGCCTGCCTCTTTCATCGTCTAGGATTGTGCTTTCCACAGGTATGCCAAAGCCAAGGGCCGTGCTTTAAATTCATTATCAGCTGTCTTAAAGATGAGAAGCCAATCTGTCTGAGAGGTGTCTGGAAGGCTCTGTAATGCCGTCATGACAGAATGAGCTGTAGTGAAATGCCAACACACTCCCTGGAGTGTGCTGTGTGTGTGTATGTGGTGTGTATGTGTGTGTGTGTGCTTGTGTATGTACAGACAGCAGACACAGACAGCATGAGTAAGAGGGCAAGTGCTTATTGTGTGACAATGTGTGTGTCTTTGTGTTTGTGTGTGTAAGATGGGTTTTTAATGCCAGCGTTATGGCTTTAACAGTGCAGAGAATGGCAACATTTTGTTGTCAATAAACAATAAAATTGAATAAAATGAGATTGCTAAACCCAGGATTATTTCAATTGTACTAACTGTAATATACAGTAAATACACTTGCTAATATACCGAGTTGATATAAAAAGGAAGAGGGCTTCCTAATGACACCACCTGCACAGCACAGAAACATTTTTGTCAGGAGTTGGCAGTGACCAAAACAGAGCTACTAGAAACTGATTAGTGACTTTGGCAACAGCATTACTCTAAATGCTAATATTTCTGAGGGTTTGCTAGATGTGTATATTAAATGGCCATTTATGATTCAGAACTACTGAGTCTCAAAAAATATGTATAGTGTAACAAAGTTTTGTAATTTAATTCAGAAAGAAACTCCCATATATTGTAAATTCACTACACATAAAGTGATTTTTTCTGTGACCATTTATGGCTTTCAGCTGATGAAAAAATCTAAATCCAGTATCTCAGAATATTACATTTCCTAAGATTATGCACACAGTACACTCCTGCAAATTACCGCATCAGTGTGGTGTGGTATGATGGTGTGGCACCACCTTGGTTTTACTGCAGCCTAAACCAGGTCTGTTTTGTTTGGTTGTGTGTTTTTCATCTTTCTTTTGACAATCTCACATAGATTCTGTGGAAGCTTCACACAGGACTTTGAGCCACTTGGATTTGGCAGGCCTCCACTCTTCCTCTAGACACTAGGATCTTGATTTCCAAATTAAATAAAACAAATTTCCTTCATCTGAAAAGAATTGGACTGCTGAAAAGCTGTGTCCTCTTTCTGACACTCCTGACCTTGTCTCTGCTTCAGGAGTGTCTTGATACGGTGAATGCAACAGCTGTGACTCCAGCCTCGCTCCATTCCTTGCATAGGATGTGCTCGGCATCTTCTTAAAGCTGAGTTCATTCATGTTGCTTGTGTACCTTTTACTACCACACTTTACCCTTCTGGTCAATTTTCCATCATTATGATACAGCACTCTGCAAACAGCCTACCCTTTCAACGATGACCTTCTGTGGCTTACTGTCCTAATGGAGGGTGTTGATGAACGTCCTCAGGACAACTAGTCACTAGTCTTCCCTGAGATTAGTGTTGCATGTACTTAACGATACAGAGATACACACAGTATTCCTACTGCCACAGTAGTAATTTACTCAAATTTGAGCTAAGAGAAATTGTTTGAAATTTTAAGATACTAATTTTTCTTTTCATGTGTGGTAATCAAATAAATGAAAAAGAAAAGTAATCAAAAAGTGATTTTTTGAATTGAATTATGGCAAAAAAATTATTAACAATAAGAGCAACGTTGTTGTGTTATAACTTGTTTCCACTGACCCCAAATACCCAAGAAAATTCTGCAATAATTTTAGCAGATATTTTTTTTATGTGGAACTAGCTTCTTGTGTCTGGAGATACTTTGTGTCATGCAGTGTATTCACTCCTGCTTTCATTTTCATTCAGTTTATCTCTCAGCAAATTTACTCCTCCATGTTCACAGCGTACCTCTGCTTAGCCCTTCTTTCTCGTTTTAACCTTCCATCACTCTGTGTGCAGTCACTCCTTAGTTGTTCTGCAGGTAAGCGAGAAAAGGAAAAGAGGGTGAGACAGAGGCACCAGTCAAAATGACAATGGATGACAAAATGACATTCACCAGAAACAAATGGAGAAAGAGATAGAAGGGGATCGAGAAGAGCGCAGAGCGACAGGCATGTGTATTGAGAGACTGACAGAGCATGGAGGAAGGGGAAGAATATAAGGAAAACTGTAAAGGGAAGAGAAAAATAAGGAGATGGATAAAGAAACAGTGACAGTGCCTTGTCAGCTAAGCAGTGCTTTTATTTTGTGAACAGGAATACAAACTGCATTATGACACAGTAACAACAACCTGACAATAGCTTTCACAGCATGACAGCTGTGTGTCTATTTCTGTTTGTGTGTTTTTGCAATCAAGCTTGCTTTTGTGTGTGTTGCTGTGTGTTCATTCTTATCTTACAGAGCAGACAATATGGTGTGTGTGTGTGTGTGTGTGTGTGTGTGTGTGTGTCATGTGTGTGTTCATCATGGAGTGATGAACAGTTTGTGGAAGCA
>OMLM01002765.1:5241-46791 GCA_900302695.1 Helostoma temminkii
ATATAACTTATTCATAGTATTTGCAATGTATTGAACTGAAAGCTTTCACATACTCAGCATGTCACCACTTTATTAGGAGACATGATAAAGTGAGCAGTAGTATTGCACAGATACACCACTGTGACTGAAGACATGAACATCATTATTAACATAATACTAGGTCATGATGATGTAAATACATTAGATGCAGTAACAATGTAGTGTTCTTACATTAAGACATGCATGTACATGCAGTCACCCTTAATTTTCCTATGTACTCACTAAATGTTTGTACTAATTTTGTGGAATAAAGTCATATACTTTGCAATTGGAATTTTTAAAAATTTAAATATCAAATCTTGTTCTCATGAACCCAGTAATGTCTTGTCTTGTGATCTGAGCACATTGTCACACCCTCTGTAGCTAGAATTCCTACCTTTTGCTTCATAATCATCTTCTGATTTTAAAAGTCTTCAGTTCACAGCAGGAAACGAATCAGCCTTGTTGATCCTTCAGTTTTGAAGGTGATTGTAAGTCAAGCATTTTGCATTAGGGGAGGTAGATATGTAACACTGAGTAAGCTCACGCTGCAGTGGTTACCTTTCATTGTGAATATTAATGAAGCATGTAAATTTTCAGCAGCAGTACACCACTGCTGACTGCAGTAGGGTATAGGGTAAGCACTGAGGTCCTTTCTTTTTTGTTGACATAGCATGAACGCAGCATTTAACCAACACAGGTTGTGTTGGAGGAATCTCTGGTGCCACTTTATTATTAGCAGGTTTGAGATGGACTTGGTAAGATGCTGACACTAATGGATGCTTGATAAAAAGAGTGAAAGAACAAAGAATGTAGTTTATTTTCTTATCCAGACTGAGAACAGCTACCTAAAAACTAATGTCTTGTCATTATCACCATCTCACTCAGCTCTATTGTAGCCTTCCAAATCACATACTGAGACCATGTTTGCAATTTGTCACTTGTTTGCACACACACATATACACACACCTCATTTGTGCCATTATGAAAGCAGATGCCATCATCCATTACATGCTGCCATTTTGCCTGTGGCTCCACAGACAGCACAGGGTTAGAGAGGGTGGGCCTCTACCTCTAATTAGCAACTCAAGAGTTTGGGCTGTAATCCCAGCCTTATCAATCAAGCCTAATTGGTTTAAGCCTGCAGAAGATGCTGTGTCAGCATATTGCTGATTCCCTGAGAGAAAGGAGGAGAGTATAGTAAAACATGAACTGTGAGTAGGTGATAGGTTTTCCTCCCAGGTCATCTATATCTTCC
The DNA here is from genome assembly GCA_900302695.1 of Helostoma temminkii. NCBI lineage: Eukaryota > Metazoa > Chordata > Actinopteri > Anabantiformes > Helostomatidae > Helostoma > Helostoma temminkii. The sequence continues at coordinate 6,518 of OMLM01002765.1, forward strand.
TGTTTGTACCATGGAGGTTAAAGGAAAAGTAGCTTTTACTGCTCGATACATTGCAGTGTATGTAACTTTGTTGTGCTGTAATAGAGCTCTACGTATTTACGGGGATGTATGTTTGCTAAGGCGGCCACAGTCATGTGTAACAGTGTGTGGGGGTCTCAGAAACTGATCAATACCATTACCGTTTTTAAAACTACATATTAAATGACTATAAATTCTGAACTTCTAACTAATTTTTATAATAACTGACGACTGTACAATGACTGTAACTAATGATTGGTACAGTCTCAATAAAATAAAGCTGATTAGCTATTTTTTAAATCTAGTGAAACATTTTCACATTTATTTGTATTTTTTTGGTTTTCACTTGAATGATACTTAAAGTACTTACTTTACTAGTTAACTTACTAGAAAAGTCAGTGTTAAAGACATTTTTAAAAGGTCTAATGTTTACAAAGTCAAGCAGCGTCCAGATTTCCTGGAATCAGTGTGAACTAGTGTAAATGCAATTTGTCATCATGGTCATACTTTAAAAATACCAGTTGAAAATGCTGACTCAGTCAGCAAGGCATAGGCTCTGACACAAAGCAAAGTAATGAATGAATCTATTACTCACATTTACATAACACCACACAAATGCAAATATAGACATTCACAAATTTCTATTAATGAATTATCCATATAATTATGGATATTTTACCAACATAAAGGCTACCACTAGTCTTACTGTACTCGCCAAAAAGGCAATAATGAGCATTTTACAAAGGGAACTTTCAGTTTTGATATTTAGCCACACCTTACAGACATAAGAAAATATCAAGACAAACTTAAGATGGATGGCCAATAGCATGTGAAGGATTCCTGATGTTCTTGAAGGCTAATGTGACTGATGTGCACTCTGTGTAGAGGTAACAACCACGACACACACACACACACACACACACACACACACACACACACACACACACACACACTAAGGTAGGCCTAAACTAAGATTGCATTTGGTCACCATACTTCCATAGATAAAAGCATGTGACTGAAAAAGCATCTTATCAAAGTGCCAATTAAAAAGAAAGAGGAGGAAAGAAAAAAAGGTGGAAACACATCAGTTAATACACGATGAGACGTAGTGAAGGAAGACAGGGAGAAAGATTTAAAGCAAAGAAACAGGAGTGAAGATCTAAGCCATGGTGGTGAGGTCTGACACCACAATCCCTTTGAAATTCCACTGAGCTTTGCTCTTCTGTGTTGAGACAGTTCATCTAAATTTGCTTGGATGACAGGGGTGAAGCAAGTCAAAGGCCTGTTTTCCTCACACTATACGGGAGCCCAAGTGTGACAGGGAAAGAAAGGAATGATAATAATACATACATATATACGTGTGTATATACTACCCATGGCGGCAAGGGACAGGGTACAGTGGGACAGGGACACTTTGATGTGTAGAAAACTACTGTTTATCAGTTTAAGGTGCTTCACTTCCTAAGAATCCTCAGGAAGAGCAACAAAGGAGGGATCCCTCCTCCAGGACAGACAAAGCCTGTACATAGAACAGTGTGTCTCAGAAGTACAGGTATATGTCTGACCAGTGGCTAGTTTCAGCTTGGATATATTCCTTTGGGGATTGGACCATAAGACCACCACTATCCCTTATAATAGCATCATGGCAGAAGGAAGAATATGACAAGAAAGAACCAAATATTACAGCAAAAAATGAAACAGAAAAAAGGGAAAGAAATGAATGTGTACACAGTTCCTGGTCAGACTTTCAAGTTATCACAGAATATGAACCCGGTGAGCTCCTGAGCCCCTACCAATGTTTTATAATAGACAAATGAAAAAAAGCTGATCCATTTTCACCTTCTCTGTGCTTCTGCAGTTCTGAACCTGAAATGGGACTCTCTGGAGTGCCCCTCCTTCCATGACCTCTGTGTAGAGCAGGGCTGGGTTTTTACTCGAAGTAAACACATTGCTTGTTAATAATATGTGCAACAACGTTTGCCAGTAACAGAGACAATGTGAGCAATTCAACAAACAAACCAAACACAGAATGTCACTGCAATCCGTAGAACTGCCACAGTATATACAGCACTATACACGCTCCATTTTCAAAAGAACGGAGAGTGTATATTGGTCCATTAGGTTTACAGGCTTTAAATAAGGCTCAGATGTCAGCAGCATTGTTCTGCTTCGCCCTGACATCTCTGGCAGTGTCAGTATTTATCACCCTGCTCATTTCTACAAGATGGGGGTCGCTGCTCACCTGCCATGGATAAAGGTGTCAACAATAAAACCAAAATTTAATAACAGCGATATCTCATGAGCCAAACAGACCAGCTCACACTCTGTAGCACCATAAAAGTCTCACAAAGAGAAACGGAGCGAGATTTGAGTGCGAGTGGCTTTTAAACACAATCCATGTCAATTTAAAAGAAAAAATATATTTACTTAGAAATTTTCATATCCACATTAACCATAGTTGGGTATTTCTTTGAATAAATATGCATTTTGCATATTTAAATACATTTTGATTTTAACTTAAGTTTGTATTCTTCTTTACTGATTTCTATATTTGTATATGATTGCAGTTTTTTACATCCATAGCCTTACAGCAACTCAAAGTGCACACCACTTTTTATAACAACACAAACCACTTGGCTGGGCCGTTCCAATACTCTTGGAGGTGACAGTAAACAGCTCAGGATTTTCAGAAATGCTGTCTTCAGCCTGCTGATGTTTATTTTTGTCTTTTTTTCCTCTCTGTCTGTTTGAATCCATCTGGCTTCCTTCCTCTCTGGCAGCACCACTCTCTGTTTATTACTCTGTTTAGTAATACAGGAAGGGGCCACTGCTCACCTGCTATGGATGTCACTGCTCTGTGTAACACTTACAGCTTCAGCACTTGCAATAGATCTGGATATAACTGCCTCTGTTAAAGCAATTAGTCTTGTCTGTTCTCCACACGAGTCAGCTTACTGTTTGTGTTCCACACCGGTGCACGCAAAGCAGTTAGCTTCATGCAGAACACCAGGGAATTGCTTTGCACTGTCTTTAGCAGTAACTTCTGCAGACATCCCATCTCTACACTGCCAGTCAAAGGTTTGGACAGACAGGGAAGACCATGTGTTTCACAAACATGTCATCAGAAGAATTTTTAATGATTAGTTCTCCTTTCAAATGAATAAACTAACATTTACATACATAACATGCTATTTGAATACAAAGTGGAAATATTCTTTTAAAAAACATCTGTTTCCATCTGCAATAATCATTTATGATATTAACAATGATATTTTTCTCTCCTTGTGTTAAGAATCCCTAGCTTATTCCTTTTTGTGCAGGTGTAACATTAAGACAGTAACACCATATACCTGTAGACTTAGTAAGTGCTCACCTGTGGTGCACCATACCTGACAGGTGTTCAGGCACAGTAAAGAAGATGGGGCGGACTCATGTTTACAGGGTAGGGAGGCAAAATACCCCATGCAAATCCAGTTACTACACAAGTACATTTAAGTATACTATTAGTATACTTCTTTCAAACTAAAAATTAGCAAGTATTTTTTTATGTACTTCTCAGAGGTAAACTAAAAACTGGGCCAATTTAGTCCCAAGAAGAGTTAAAATAGAATAATGGCAAGTATACTTACAAGTATACTATACTTGAAGTACACTTAAAGTATACTGTAAGTATACTTAATAAAATAAACTTTAAGTGATATTATCACACCACTCCTGCTCCTTCCAACACCCCTGGCAATAAGACAAGTAATGTAATAATCAAGCACAAAAACAACCTAAAATCATAAAGTAGTTGAACTAATTTTAACTCTTAAGTTCCTAGAGGGTCTCACCATTTGTTTTAAAATATGCATAACACTGAAAATGTGGGCCAATGTAGATTTAGCAGCCATTGTTCATGCTGTTATTTAAGATTTGCCAGTGTTTTCACATGTGTCTTTCAGAGTAACAGAGCCTCATTCACAACAATAAGCTAATAACAATAATAAATATTCCGCCTTTTATGGAATTGGGGGAATCAAAGTTACAACTTAAGTGCCTGCTTTTCTGCACTGTTAAACTATCATAGTTGTAAGATAAGAAATCATTAACATAAAATCATAAAAGTTTCAATTTCTAATCTTAAAAAAGTGGAGTGGTAGATATCCAATAGCCTTAGCTATTTTTAGTAAACTTAAGGAAGCGAATGCTGAATGTGAGACTGCACTGAAGCTAGTGGCATACAGTGGCTTTCTGTTAGCTTTGCACAAGTGAATGCTGGGACCAGGAAGGGCACAAAGGAGTCTTCCAGCACCTGATTGTATTTAGTATTCACCAGTCACTCTTAAGCTTTCACTCTTCAAAGTAGTATGAAACAACTTCAAGGTGTCATTCAGCTAATTTCCAGTGAATTGAAGCCCCGACAAGCAGTGCGAGCACAGATCAATACCAGTGTATGTTACCCAGTCAGCAGATCAGCTCAGTGAATTGACTCTGTTGACAAGGTTGTTTTCTGTTGGTATAAATTGGCAGATTGACATCAGATTACTTACAAGTCTATTAAATTGTGCCCTTCTACACTTCCACCAACACAGTCTGCAATGCAGGTACACATACACATGCCACCATTAACATTTTCACAGGTATTGTTGGTTATGTATTGCAACCCTAGGCACAACGATTTTAGTTTTTGTTTTGCATTCTGTGTGCAGTATTTAACACCTACATGACTTGAGCTCTGCTCATGTTATGAAGCAGATGAGAGGACACGGGGGAAGCCTGTGATGTTACCACACAGATATCTTTCTTTGTCATTCCACTGAAGAGAGCTGCAGACGAGGACAAGACTCTAGTGGAATAAGCACAAAAGCCACATAGGGGCATTCCTACCCTGCTGACACAGGTCTGTGTGATGGCCTCGCACAGCCAGTGAGACAGCCGCTGCTTTGTCAGGTTTTCCCCTGGGAGTGCTTTCTATAATGCACAAACAGCTGCTAGGTCTGCCTGAAGGCTACTGCGCATGCCACATAATGACACAGCATGCGCACTCAACAGAGACAACGATACTCTTCTTCCATGTCATCTCTCCAAGGAAATAACTACGATTTTAAAGGTGGAGGTTGTTATTTTAGACATTAATGTAGGATATGGTGTTGGAAAGACATAGCTCTCTCCATTACACAACTGGACTTAATCTGAAGTTCAAAAACTGCAGGTTCAAAGGTTCAATTCCCACTTCCTCCTGGCCATATGTCCAAGTGTCCTAGACAAGACACTGAACGTTTGAACCCAGTCATTCTCAAATAGCATCTTGTCCCTTGGACATGAATAAAGTATATCAACTGTATCACTGTCTTAACAAGGAGCACGTGTGAGCCCTGGAGCTGCTAAGTGACTGATGACTGACAAGTGCTTTTCCTGTGCATGTGTGATGTGGAATATGGAGAAGGCAAATAGGAGAGGAGAGAGAAAGTGTCAGAAAATCATTAGTATCTTAATGATGCCACAGAGAGACACTCCTCTAGTAAATGATACACCAAGAAGTTAGAGCTGGTAATGAGTAATATGCGTAGTGGCATATTGTCCAGCAGTGAGAGTCAACATGGTATGCTCAGGAATTAAGTGCATCTTGCAAAAAACATGGAAGTCCATAATGTGACAAGCCTGACAGGATGGACAGACCTTTGTCTTCTTTCTTCAGAACAGTTAACAGCATCACATGTTGGAGAAAAAGCTGACAAGAGCTCACATCACACTATAGATTTAGTCCTGAGGGAACTCAGTCCTGAGCACATGGAATAAAAGAGAATTACTGCAACTGTGCATGTGTATGGAAATGAACAACTGCAACAGCTCTATATATGACAGAACCCCATCTACTCTTTTCTCTCACTTGCAACTTTCCTTTTTTGATTATTTTTATTGCTTTTCAAACATGAACTGCCCTTTTAAGCCCCAGACCATTATGACAGAAATAAATAACCCTGTATATGTTTCATATTTTAGACTGTCCAGATTAGCTTTGATAACAGCTTTGTAGTCACCCGAGAAGGTCTTTAATTTACCAACTGCCTTATCAAGAGATAATTTGTGACATTTCTTTCCTTCTTAATGTGCTTTACAGTTATTTGTCCAAGAAGGAGAATGATGGAGTGCTGCATCAGAAATGGTTTGGGATGAGTTGGACCAGAGGGTGAAGTAAAGGCAGCCAACAAGTACAACACCTTTGGGAGCTCATTCAACATTATTGGAAAACCAATCTAAGTGACTGCCTTACGAGGGTTTGACTCAGAGAGCAATGGGTGTGCAAAGCTGTCATCAAAGTAAAAGGTGGCTACTTGGAACATTTGAAAATATGAAACATATTCTAGGTTTTTAATGCATTTTGTTGACTATATAATTCAATATTTGTTCTGACGTCATTTTTGTGTCTTATATAATATAAGAAAGAAAGAAAAAACACTGAAAGATGTGTGTTCAAAGCCTTTTTTCATAATACTGTCCTGTAACTTTTTATTACATTTAATTAAAAACCAAAATAACTGGTAATTGCAAAATATGCAATGGTTTTTTAGCACTACAAACTACACAATCTGAGAATGTCATTAAATTTTAAGAACTACGTGGATTTGTAAGGACCTGAGAGGCAGGTCATGAGTTGTCATTAGAAATTCGCCTGCTGGCCATTCTAGACACCTAATGACAACACTCCATAGGTTTTTCTAAGCAACTTACTGAAGATATGAAGATGCTCAGTGATACCGTGCAAAGCAGGAGAACCTATAGAAACATAAAACATTTCTAGCGATTCATTTCTAATGCTTAAGTAAGATTAATATGTGGTAAGATAAGCTTAGAGAAACTGAAGAAATCAGTGCATAATCTGGCAGGCTGAGAAAGCTTTTAGATAAAACTGCATATGTTCTGGCAGGAAATTTTGTCACCAAAGTCAGCGTTTTAAATGCTACTCTGTGGAAACTGGATGGGTTCAGTTAGAAGAGAAGAAGACATTTGCATGGGAGGTTAAAGTTTTGAAGAACCTTAAGCAAGTCCACCTGCCACTGAACAGCACCTTTAAGATAACATCTTAAGAACACAATGTAATCTGTATAAGCCAGAGTTATTTTGGATGTGAGTGCTGTAGACAAGTAAATCTGAGCTTTTTTTTAGCACAATCATCACAAATGTGTTTTGGAGAAAACACAATGGGGTTTGAAAAGAACACCAGGCTGACCGTTATGCATAAGGGTGGAAATATTTTGTTTCAGGCTTGTGTACTTAGAGGCCAGCGGCACAGGGAACATTATAGAAAAAGAAGAACCAATTCCAGTAAATATCTGCAAATGAGGGCTGATGTCCTGCAGTCAGTCAAGAAGATGAAACTGAAAATATACTGGCAAACATGAAAGTCATCCAACACACATAAATACAAGCAATACCTTGTTTCAACTAATTGTGCTGACACACTATAGTAAGTAGGCAATACTGACCCAGTACTACTACTGGTAATCCATGATAAAGCTTATTGATTCATATGCACAATAAAGATTTTACTCTTTACTGTTATTATTTACACTTCAAAGGATTTAACCCCCATTGAAAATGACCATAAGTGCAAATAGTAAAACTTTCAGGTGTTTGCAATGAACAAATCAGACAATTTAAACAGCTCAACACAACTAGCTTTTAATGACTACTGCTGTATCAGAATTATTTAAACCGCTTTTGGCTGGTTCAAAAGCCCAACATCGCACCACAAAGGCAATGCAGCAGTGGGAGCTGCTAATCAGAGTATAAATGAGCTAATCAACCTGGAGCTTCAGCAGGAAACACAAAAGTAAAACAGGATGTAAGGCACTTAAATAGGATCCTCTAATAAGATTCTAATCTATTTGCAATTCAGGTACTGTATTGTCTCTATCCGGTATTGTCTGAAGCACAACTAGTCAAGGGCTTGATTAGTTGCACCATATGTCCCTAATAGGTCCTGTAAGTTGTGAGGTGAGGCCTCCATGGATCGGACTTGCTTGTTCAGCACGTCCTACAGATGCTCTATTGGATTGACAACTGGGGAAGTCGGAGGTCAGGTCAACACCTCAAACCCATTGTTGTGCTCCTCAAACCAGTCCTCAACCATTTTTGCTTTGTGGCAGGGAGAATTATCCTGCTGAAAGAGGCCACAGCCATCAAGGTATACTGCTTCCAGGGTGTACATGGCCTCCAACAATGCTTAGGTAGGTGGTACGTGTCAAAGTAACATCCATGGCAGTACCCAAGGTTTCCCCGGAAGAACACTGCCCAAAGCGCCACACTGCCTCAACTGGCTTGCCTTTTCCCATAGTGCATCCTGGTGCCATGTGTTTACCAGGTAAGCGACGCACACTGACCAGGCCATCGATGGTCCAGTTCCGATGCTCATGTGCACATTGTTGGTACATTCACTAGAGGAGAGGGGTCAGCATGTGCACCCTGACAGGTCTACGGCTATGCAGCCCCATACACTGCAACAGTAGCAACAGAACAGTAGCTCGTCTGTTGGATCGGAACATACGGGCGAATCAGTGAGCCTTGGCTCCCCATGACCCTGTCACCAGTTCACCACTGTTCCTCCTTACTTTTGATAGATACTAACCACTGTAGACTGTGGACACCCCTCAGCTGCAGTCGTCTAGCCATCTCAATTCTCTCAAATCTTAATTTATTCCTTGTCAAACTCGCTCAAATTCTTACACTTGCCCATTTTGCTTTGCCATTTTCCTCTGCTTCTAACACATCAACTTTCAGAACAAAATGTTCACTTGCTGCCTAATATATCCCGCCCACTAACAGGTGCAAGTGTTTTTCACTTCACCTGTCAGTGGTCATAATGTTATGCCTGATCAGTTTATTCTTTATTATGAAAAATAACACTAGTGATTCACACTAAATGTTAAAACCTTTGCTTAAAATATGTTACTGTTCAAACTAGAACCACATTAATAATGTGATCTTTAAACAGTCATCCACAGAGAACCTCTTGACCTCATTATCTAAACATCTCTATACACAAGTATAGACAATCTTTGTGTGATCAATATACACTAATCCACTGTAGTGACCCATGACACGGACAATTGTCTAGAGATCACCATTGGCCAGTTTCTATCTGTTGAACTAAGTATAATAATAATAATAATAATAATAATAATAATAATAATAATAATAACAATGCATCTAAATAATAATAATAATGATAGTAATGATGATAATAACACACTCGCCAATGCCCTAGCTTGTGTTATGGAGGGGGTGGGGTTTCCATAGTAACTGACAGTCAAGCAGCCAAACTTAATCTTTAGGTGGACCTGGGCCGAAAAGATGCATGAGTGTGTTCCCCCGAGGCCGAGCTTCTCATGGCCTAAGCAAAGGCAATAAATCTTCACGTGTCCTTTTGAAACATGAAAAATCAATTAGATGCTGCATATTGTCAACCTATTTTGCATGTGTGATTCTCCTACGAATCGTTGCCTGTAGCAAGTGTAGAAATGGTGCAATAAGAATTGAACAGCTTCCTGCAGACCTTTAGAGGCTGATTTTATTGAAATAAAATGCTGTCTGATGCCACTGATGTTCAAAGCAGCTATTTAAGAAATGGTTTTTGCCTTGAGAAGAATACAGGAGACAAACTATCTGTGAGTTTTGAATTGGATTTTGTATCATGAGCAAACTGCTCCCACGTGGACTTATTGTGTGATGTGTGTGCTTAATAGGCTACCCCAGATGATTCCTGTGACATTTACACAGGCATTTATATACAGGCTGAACGAACATCAGGACAGGTTGAATTTTTCCCCCTTTTCTTTTTCGTCAGATTTTCTCATCAGTTAGTAGGAAGATCCTTGTTGCCTTAGGTAAAATATGAAAGCCTATTTCTGAATGAAATACAAGTGTGCCATATGCTCAGGTTTGGACTCCATGGTGCCAGAGACTCAGGAGTAGAATAAAGTAAAGAGTTTTATTGCTAGATAGGTGGTGATTGATAAGGGAGTGGAGCCTGGAACCTGGTTGATTGGAAAAGGCGGAGTCTTGCAGGTTAATGTATTTTGGGAGATCATAGGAGTTGCTGGTTTCCATGGTAGGTAGAAGATGATTGGAAAGGGTGGGGGACTATAAATATGGCAGATGACAGACCGGAAGAGGCAGCGGCAGGTCAGAGGTGAATGTTGTGTTATTTCCGGAAATAACATTGTTGGTCTTGTAGAGCGAGCAATGATAAGAGAACACTGATTAATGTTCTTAGAGACAGGCAACGTGTATTGGCTGGTAAGTCCTGTGTCTGAAACTCTTAGTCCTGTGCATCCGATTGAAGCCAACACCACATGTGACCAAAATCCTTAACTCGGCAGGAAGGTTGACCAGTCCTGAATCAAACACCAGAATATCAGGAGGGAAATCCCAGAGGTCTTAGCAGAGGTTGGCAACAGGGTATCAATCCAAAAGTAATGCTAGATAGTTGCATTCCTGAAGAGGAAAAGGACTATCTGGCAGCAAGTAAGACTGAGAGATCTGCTTAAGTAGGGGAGTCACATGTGAGAACATCCAGATGATTAGTGAGAGAATTAGCAGAGAGGAGGGGGAGCAGGAAACAGAACATATATGGAGGATGAGGGACAGTCAGACAGGAGGAACCAGAGACCGTGACACAATATCTGAAGATATTAATCTACATTATCCAAATTCTAAGAATCTACAGCCATGTGAGCAGCTCTGTGAGGTTGTGTATAGGCATAAAGTGCAGTAAGCTAAATGCTAAAATCAGCACACCTATATTCATTGTTGTGGCTATGCCAACATTTGACTTTGTAACCTCATATTATTGAAAATCAATTCAAGTTTTGTTTATCTAGCCAAAAATTAAGAGCCAATAATTTAAATCTCTAGAGGCCTTGCAATCAGTACAACACACCCTAAAACATAACACCACAACCTATGTCCTATAAGTCAGATAAGGGCAAACTCTCAAATAAATGGTAAACGGAAAAAAAAAAAGATAGAAACCTCATAAAGCACAACAAATATGAATCCTGTTCCAGGTTGGACATGAAAGCTGTGTAGAGAACAGAGAGGTAGTATTTTGTCCTTATTGTATCACTAAAGAGGGAATAAAAACTCAACTTGGCTGTTGAGTGAGTCATGTCAAATACAGCTGCTGCAAAATAATGTTCATTCATCTCAAATAAGGATGACATGTCATTTATGGGCAAACAGCATCCTGCTGGAGGGCAGTCCGTACAAAACATGACTGTTCATTGAGTTGAATCAATGTGTAAGTAAAACCAGTAGTTAGGTAAAATTAGGTGATGTGTTAAAGCCCCATCATACAATCATCAGACATCACCATGTTTTCAATTATTCATTTATCAGACCTCTTCACCAAACTGTGTGGCCAGGTCTAGCCAGCTCCATAGAATAAATAGCTGCTCATCCATCTCTCTTGGAAGCCTGAAAACATCAGCTTAAATGATCTGTAACTGCAAAATGATGATGTAAGCTGTGAAGCAAGGGTCAGAGATTGTGTGCTTCATATTTCCTGTTATCAATCCATTTAAATGCCAATATAATTGAATATAGAGGATTAACCTGTTGAATGTCAAGGCACTCGACATACCACAGAACAACATGAGAGAGACACAACAACTTAAAGTGCTACTCACAATCCACACTTACATAGCACATTTTATACCATTGTTATTTAATGCTTATATCTGCTGTATTATCACATATTTCAATAATAGAAATATAAAGGTTTGTTCATCAAAACCACATTTTTCAATAGTGAAGCACTTAGCCCACAGTGACATGAATGGAATTTATATGCTTTAAACAGTTGTGGCTAAAGGCACCGTCTTTTTAAATTGTCCATATGTACTGTCCATAAGCATCTACTTGGACTAGGATAAACTCATTAGATTTTGGGAGTTCAAAGGTCAAGGTCAGTGTGACAACCCTATTCTTGCAACATGTAATGCATCTCAAAACTAACTTGAGGGGATTTTGTCAAATATGGCACCAACATACACTTGGATTCAAGAATGAACTGATTAGATTTTGGTGGTCAAATGTCAGTGTCCTTGTTACCTCCAATCCATCCCATTTTGGTCAACATGTCCTTTCATCACACATCACATGCTTTGTGGGCAGCTGTGGCTTAGGAAGTGGAGTAGTCATCTACCAATTGTAAGATCGGTGGTTCGATTTCCAGTTCCGTCTGTCAATTCAATTCAATTCAACTTTATTTATATAGCGCCAAATCACAACAAAAGTCATCTCAAGGCACTTTACAATGTAAGGTTTAAGACCTTACGATACAACTAAATGATAAGGAAAACCCAACAAATCCCCCTTTGAGCAAGCACTAGGCAACAGTGGAGAGGAAAAACTCCCTTTTTAAGAAAGGAAGAAACCTCCAGCAGAACCAGGCTCAAGGTGGGCGGCCATCTGCCTCAGCCGGTTGGGGTGAGTGGAAAGAAAGAGAAAAAGAGAAAAGAACAGCAGATCACACAACCAAGTATCCTTGGGCAAGACACTGAACCAGCTTTGTCAGTGTGTGCTTGTGTGAAGGAATGGGTGAATGAGAAGCAGTGTAAAGTACCAGTAAGGTAGAAAAGCGCTATATAGGGGCAGACCACTTACCATCACAGGAATAGGCAAATGTCCTCCTGGAGTCATGGATGAACAGATTCACATATGTACCCATGATGATGAACATTCACATATGTAACAAGGATAAAACTGCAGGGAAAATGAGCCATTTGGTTTGCAATAGTGTGATGCTGCATGAAAAATGTGCAAATTTGCTTCCCTGGTAGATTAGTCTGTAACTCGAATGCTCTATTGTCTTTGTAAAATCCTTTTTCATTGTTTCACAAAATTGTTTTTTGGCATGTGACAAGCCTCCAAACACAAGGCTTTATTAGCTGGATCACATTAACTTTTTTCTATAAGATATGTGACACAACAATTCCACAAACATGGGGTATCACCTACTTATTCTTCTTTAAACACACATTATGCATAACACAAGCTGTCATAACTTGCATAGGTACTGTGCTAACCTTTAGTGTTTCTCCCCCTCACACACACACACCTTTTCCTCCCTGTTAAGATGTGAACGAGACACCTCTGCCAAGGTCACACCAGCACATCGCCACCTTAAAAAAGATTTAACTGGAGACATTTTCTTCAGTCATTCAATATCTTCTACCTCAAAAACAAGAGCACCAGCTGGCTGACTGCAGAGACTGAGACACAATAAGCCAAATGGCAAATTACATTACAGCCGCTTCACCACGCTAACGTCAGTGCTGGGATTTAGCATCCAATTTTGTATGATTGCGTTCATTTGTAGGCTTCTAATATTAAATTTGGAATTCAGCATAGCCCTCACTAATACAAACAAGGTCATCACATACATCTCAAACAGAAATTCAACTATTGGTGATCTATAACTCTTCTCAACTCCGTTGGGAAAATGTCAATATCTTTTGAGCACAAGGACATTTCCACTAAGACATTAAAATATAAGCGTTATGTTGTTTTAACATTAAAGTCTATGTTCAAAGGCGTTTCTGTGCAGTCCAACATGCACTGTACATTTTCATGACATGCATTAATCTCACATTTCTTTGAACACACATCAATGCTGGTTCAAAACAGTAGTCATCTTATTTGACTAATTCATTTCCTTCCATACAGTTTGTATTAGTCTTCTCCTACCAAATTCCAGGTTTGTGCATTTTTTTTTACGTTTACGCTCATTTCCATAAACTGTGAAATAAAAAAAAGTGTGATTGCACATGCTTATAAACTTGACAGCTTTACTAAATGGTCACGTTTTGTAATCAGAGTTTCCTAAGACACTGTAGCCAGAACATTCGAGCAAGTTTCCATTCCTGTGGTTTTGAAACTGCTAGACATGCCTCTGTTGACAGTATTTTAGCTGATTGGAGAAACCAGTTCCCAGGTTTACATGAAAATATAACAAATCTAGACAAACATTCAGTTAATACAGTCCCAAAAATAGCTGTGTCCTTCATTATTTTTAACAATGTGATGGATTCCCTCAGATCTCTTAAATTAACTGGTGTTGTTGCCTAGATACTCTGGTGGCAGGGAGGAGAAATGATGAGTAATCATGTAACTGATAATTAGCTAATGTCACAAATCAATACCCTGATGTTTTTAGGTGACTCAACCAGCATATACATTGACAATAGCAAGAATAAATGACTTATTTTGGCCACTTCCTGTAACCATAACTGAGTTACAGGAAATTCTACTGGAACTTTGGACCACTCTTCTTTTGCAAACTGCTCCAGGTCATTCAGACTTAAAAGATGCCTTCTCCCAACTGCTGTTTTGAAATCTCTCCACAGGTTCCTCACAGGTTTAGATCTGGACTCATTGCTGGTCATTTCAGAACGCTCCAGCGCTTTGTAACCATTTCTGAGTGATTTTTGAAGTGTGTTTCGGGTCATTATCCAGCTAAAAGAGCCATGAGCTCTGGTGGAGCAGCTTTCTGACACTGTCCACTACGTTGTCACTAAAATTCTTTGGTAATCATCAGATTTCGTGATACTGTCAAGACATCCAGTGCCAGCAGCAAAGCAACCCCAAAACATCTTTGAACCTCCACCATGTTTGACTACAGGGACTGTGTTCTTTTCTTTGAAGGCTTCATTTCTTTTTCTGTAAACAGTGCCATGATGTCCTTTACCAAAAAGCTCTATTTTTGTCTCATCTGTCCACAGTACGTTCTCCCAGAACGATTGTGGTTTTGTCACGTTTTGGCAAACTCCAGTCCTGCTTTTTTATGCCTTTGTGTCAGCAGTGGTGTCCTGCTGGGTCTCCTACCATAGCGTCCCTTTTTATTTTGATGGCGACGGATAGTGCGAGCTGACACTGTTGTACCCTGTGTCTGCAGATCAGCTTGCATTTGTTTGGAAGTTAATCAGGGTTCTTTATCCACCGTTCAAACAATCCTTTGTTGTAATTTTTCATTAATTTTGCTCTCCCGTCAGCGTCCAGGGTGTTTACCTACAGAGCCATGGGCTGTAAACCTCCTGATGATATTGCGCACAGTGGACACAGGAACATTAAGATCCCTGGAGATGGACTTGTAGGCTTGAGATTGTCCATGTTTTTCCACATTTTTTTCTCTTAAATGCATAGACAACCCTTTACACTTCTTTCTTTTCTCCATGCTCAGTG
This sequence comes from Helostoma temminkii, assembly GCA_900302695.1. NCBI lineage: Eukaryota > Metazoa > Chordata > Actinopteri > Anabantiformes > Helostomatidae > Helostoma > Helostoma temminkii. Next base: position 21,764 of record OMLM01002765.1, read on the forward strand.
TGACACACAACACAAAGGTGGAGTCAACCTTTCTCCATTTTAACTGGTTGCAAGTGTGATTACCATATTTTCCGCACCTGTTACTTACCACAGGTGTGTCTTTTTATCAAGTTTGACTTTTTTCTCAGTTTTTCGTGTTGTTCCAGTGAAAACAAAAACAATAAGCACGTAAATACCAAAACATTTGCATTTGGAACAATTTTCTGAGAGAAATGTTGCATTTTCTGACAGAATTGCAAGGGTGCCAGTATTTTTGGCCGTGACTGTATAAAGAAATGCAGATGTAAAGCAGAATTATGCCCTGCATAGGAAATATATAGCTGTGTTCTCCAGCTTTGTTCCTTCAATCTTAAGCCAAAGTGGTTTGCATTCCATCAGGTCCTTGTGGTCTTTGTAACGCACCAGATTTTATCTCTGAAAAACAGGACAATGATTTGTTGTGTTAACTCTCCTCCTTCCTTATCATGTGGTGGGCCACATCATCCATTTTGTTTTCCAGCTCTGCAGCATGTCTCTGTAACAGCTGAACCATTTCCTCTGATGTTGTCCAACATTTTTTTTCCTTTCCACCTTTGATTTCTTTTTTTTTTTTACCAGACTCCTTCTCATAGTGCTGTTGCACTTCCTTTGAGGCCTGGATTCTAGCCCTGTGGCTAATGCCTGAAAAGAGTTCAGAATTAATTCATGACAAATATCTGACTTTTCTTCTTGCACCTTTCTTGCTTTTGTCTTTGAGAATGTTAACTGCAGTAACTACTGTGACAACCCCTCTTTTGCTCTTGCTCTGCTTGCATGGTTGGATTGGTGTTTTACCTCCTCCTTTTCACAAAGTATCAATCCTCACTCAACCCAAAAGTTGCTCTGTCCTCCATCATGAGGGACGTCTCAAAGCCTCTTGATTTGCTCTGATGAACAAAGATCAAGGAGCGGTGTTTGGGGAGAGATAAGCAAGGATACACCAGACCATGTTTTATGGAGAAGTCTTACTTAGCCAAAAAAATTGGTTATAGGACATTGTAGCTGAAACCACATCACAACAACATCAGTTTTTTTTACAGAGGTACATTGATTGTGTCAGATCTTCATGGGCTTTGATGTTAAGTTTTTAAGTTCTCTCCTTCTCATTGTCTTCTCCCTGCAGCTCTAGTTAATGTTTTTCCTTCCCCCACCTCGCAGGTGTGTCTGATTTATCTCCTCACTTATCCATATTCCTTTCCTGTCTAGTTGGTAATGGGCTGCACTTTTTCTTTCTCCCTTTCTGTCACAGCAGTCCCAGAACAAAATGTTATCAAAAACATGATTTACTCCAGAAGAGATACTGACTTTAATTCCAGTCTCTGCAATTTCTATACAACCAAAGATGACAACATTCTGTCATTCACCATGGCCAGAAAAATTTTCTGCACTGCTTTGTAGCAATATCACTTCTCTTTGTCATGGGATGGCATGAACTCCATGCACAGTGGAACAAACTGCCTGATAAAAACTTCTTCACAGATGCATAAACCACTCACATACAGTAGAATTGTATGAATGTGAATGACGTAAATAATGATTAGTGACAGTTATATCTATGCATCTTCACCATTCTGAAGCTACTCTGAGACACCAGCCGGCTCAGGACAGCATAAATCCACTAGAGTGTCAGTCCTCATTGCAGTGTATCACATTGGGATGGTTTTTGAGCGTATGGTGGATGGAGAAACTGGGATGTATAGAGCTGGGAACATGCCTCCATGGGTTTCAGTGAATCTCTTTAACTAGCATGGAGACTGAGCCCATCCATCACTGTGGGAATCTTATTTCTACCATGTGCCCAATGCAAATGAACAGCACTCACTATCATGGGGGCTGTTGTTTTGCCAATAGTGGTTGAGAAGCAGGGGGAACATTGGCTCATCCGTCTTGGCTGTGAGTAAACAAAGCATTCATCAGATGAGAGGCTCAGTTTACATTTGCATAGGCAAGCTGGAAACACATTCACTGTTTGCCATTTACTGGTGTGTTGGCAATTTTATTTTTGCTTATGAGCCATTACAATACTTTCATTGAAAGACATTTGTGAGAACAATACAGCATTAATTCTGATCATTAGTTTTTTATTTCTAATATTTAGAGACAAAGTCAAGAAGAGCAGAAGGTAGATAAAAAAGAACAAATAATAACAATAATAATAATAATAATCATCATCATCATCATCATCATCATCATCATCATAATCACCTGAAGGTTGCTTTTAGACCTCACCTATTCAGTGTGTTTGCTTGTTTGGCTCAGTTCATTGGGCATAGTTTGAAAGCTATGAGAGGAGCTGGACCACTTTTAGAGGTTCTCCTAATTACTAAACATATTTTTAACCTGTCTTGGTTTAAAATTATTTCTGAGCTAGAATTACCGTGTGTCTGAGATAGCGTTGACAAGAAAGGAACAGACATAAGGTCACAGTGACAAATGTAAAGCTAAGATCAATTTGATATAAACTGAAGAAATGAGGGAGATCTTAGTAGTCATAGTTTCTGCTGAATAACCACTTAAAAAATAGTGATGTACAGTACATGAAAGCTTGTAATGGACACGTGCTTTAGAACTGCTGGTCTGCTAACTTGAAGCACAGTCTTTTTCAGGGAGACTTCAATAGCAAAAGGAGCTGGGAATTGAACTGCACACTCTGATCAGCAGCCAAACTGTTTTACTTCAAATGTCTTCCATAGAGAGATGTCTTCAAAGGGTCAATCAGTGTTAACCAGTTCTTCTGAGTGGCCCAGTCTGCAAGTAGATTGACTTTGAATCAAGTAGATCACAGGTACTTGAACGATTAAGGTGTTTGTGTCTTTGTGTCCCTGTTCTTGTTTTTGAAATACATCTGTGGACAGCTGAGACATCGCCATTCACACCTGTCCATGCACATGCATGTTGCTGTAATTGTCCAACATCACTTGTGTTCAAATTGAATTAATGCCTGCATTGCTTCCACTAAAGCAAAGCATACAGTCAAACTGTCAGTAGGGCTGGATGCAGGCAGCCTACCACTAGTCCAGAGCTGGGAAGTTATGCTGTCCAACAAATTCACTAAAGCAGCCACTCTGCATTGATGATATATTTCCATGTAACTGCAAAAGGTATGTAGTGAAATGTGTCTTGTCCACTATCAATTACCCAAGACACATTTTGAAACCAATGGTAAACAGGGTCATGCTGTCAAAGAGCCCCGAAATAAGTAAAACCAGTAAATTCTAGATACCTACAAAGATAAGGATGTCATTCACTGACATCCTCGGCCTCAAATACATGAAATGACAACAACAAAAGTAGAGATGAGGAGTAAAGATGAAGATGACCAACACTGGGGAAACAGTAAGAGGAGCTAGGAGCCTGAAGCTAATTTGAAGTAATAAAAAACATGTATAAAAAACATGTGTATAGTAAAGCTAGTAAAAGTATATCCAGAAAGAAATGTGATTTACTGCTGAACAAGCTTTAATTGCAGTTGGAAGCATTATTGTACCAAGAAGTAGCAGACACTGCTAAAATGCTGTGATAGCTATAAGTTGCCAAATCATACATCAGCTAAATGCTAAAAATGAGTACATGCAACACTTGGTTGTGTGTGATGTTTCAGAACACCTGAACCTCAATCTAAATGAGTTCCTATACTTTGGAAGACATCCTGTACGGCCCTCGTTCTCAAGAAAAAACGTCCTAGCACATCAGTGGAACTAACCTTGATGTGAATGGACATACTGTCTTACTCACTACAAGCTGTCAATCCACCCACTGGCAACATATAGTGGATGTGAATACCTTCACATTCCTGCTTCTCCGTGTGTGTGTTCCCATCTGGAGGAGTCAGGCAGCAGTATCTGGAGTTCTATCTCTAATTTCTTCATTTCCTTTCAACACCAAACCTGATCCTCTGGGGAGTAAGTTCATGAATATGCAGGCATTACTGATTAGTGAGGATTACTGATTCTTTGACTAGTTGACTGCAGTATGTCAGGCTGAGCAGCTATATAGCACTATAGTGAGCAGCATGGGGGTGTCTCAAGGGGCAGTGTTGCCATATTTGTTGACCATCTGCACCTCAGACATAGATGTAGCACAAAGTGCAGTGTAAAACCCAAACAAATTTAAACATGTTGAGGATGGCTTGTAACTTGAAAGCTTGAGATGAAAATGTAATTACTATTATTTGGAGTAACTATGAGCTGCAGGTTAGTGAAGCGACTGTTTTATAAAAGGCAGCCTTTAAACAAAACAAAACAAAATGATCTTGCATTTTCTGTCACTCTCTATACAATACTATGTGTGTGTGTTTGGTTATGATTTTCTGTCATGTCCCACTGTGTCTGTTGCCAGTAATTGCTTCACACATTTTTGACTTGAGTGTTGCTTCCCTCTATTGTCAGGGGGTGCCTTTTATAGCTCTGAGCTACTAGAATAAAGATTAGCCGTCGCCAGGAATAATCTCTCACTGGAGACCGAATGAAGTAAGAGGATAGAGTACTTTGTCATACATGTGTGTGGTTTGTGTCCTGCAGCAAAGATGGACTAGAGGGTGAGGAGGCCCCTGAGGACTATGTCTAAGATCTCCTTCATGCTCAATCAATGTGTAATAGTAGGCTACAATTTACCACAACCAAGCACATAGAGTAAATATGAGTCTCTGTAGACTCTCATATAGAGAGTCATGTCAGCAATGCTGAGGTTGTGCATAAATACAACAGGGCTTGAGCTAAGGTACTAACAGTACTGACACCAAAAATGACAACATGCTGATGATAAGCAGGTACAATGTTTATTATGTTCACTGTCTTAATTTAGCATGTTACCAGGCTAACATTGGTTAACCACTAATCATTCAGGCAGGTTAGCAGGAACAGGATTGCAGACAGGTCTGGCTCACATTGCAACACCAAGGCCAGTTAGCAGACAATCTGGCAGATCTAGTTAGTGGAGCTGCTTATAAAGAGAGTTCAACACGTGTTTGGCTGAGGAAGAGGGACAGGACATGGCCACAAAAGGAGTGAAGTAGACAGGCAGATTGGCTGAAAACCATGGTAAGATCATACTGGAAGATTAGTTGAAATTTGTGAAGCTCACTAAATTACTGCAGGTTATGAAATCATTTACAAATATTTTCCTCTTTTCTAAATATTAGCCAATCCATTATGTTCCTATACAACTAAACTGCAATCGCAATTCAGTTTTTGTAGTGAACGTAATCATTATGTTGTCAGGCAACTGATTACTAATTAACAGGAAATGATTCACAGGGAAGAGACAGATTGTGTTTTTATGCAGGTGTTGTGTGTTAAGTGATCTGCTAAATTTTTCACGAATACCCAGCCCACAATCTTTCCCTGACCCTAACCCAGTGCTGTGAGTGCCTCAACAACAAAATACATATTGCCATGTTCTGATGTTGTAGCAGAAGAGAAAAAGGTATGTTGTAGATAATTTGGCAAACAACAATACATTGACAAAAATATGTTTAATTAATATGTTAAGCAATATCGTATTTGCCACATTTACATTAATCGTGAAAGCATGCTCCATTGCAGCACCTGTCCAGGATGTACCCCACCTCTCGCCCAGATGATAACTGGGATAGGCTCCAGCATGCCTGTGACCCATCAGAGGACAAAGCGGTTCAGTAAATGGATGAATAGTCATTATGTTGACAGAAATCCGGTTGGAATTACGTTTCTCAGAAAAAAAGTAATTGTGATTGCAGTTTAGTTGTATAGGAGCGTAATTTTTAGGAGACAGGGTTGGTCACATACAAACTGACAAGCTGCTATCTATCGGTTGACAACAAAACTTTACACAACTAAATGCACACTCCTAGCTGAGGAACTATTGTGCCTCATAGCTTGCACCATCTGAAGATCTGCTGAGGCACAGCATGTCCTACATCACACGCAGAGTGATGTCTGACAATTTGACACCCAGTCATTAATTATTTGACATACATGAGAGCACTGGTCATTTCATTGGATTTTATTTTGAAAAATACACACATTTTCCTGACAGGAGGAAGCACATTATTTCTTAGTCAATATCTCATCCCATCTCATCTTGACAAATTATTTGAGTGCTTGCGGCAGAGTGCCTGCAGTCCCTGAAAAAAATAGTTTTAACAAACCAGTGAACTGATAATCACTATGTAGCATGGGAGGAGAATTTAGGTCTGTTACAACTGTGATCAGCTCATGTTAGCAAGCAGTTGTTCACATCTCAGCACACACTTATGTAAGAACAAACAGGGTCAGTGATGCAGAAAGGCGTGCATGTGGTTTTGTCTCTGTGGGTGTGGATGTCAGTGATGTGAGGGACTAATGTTCACAGAAAACATAGCTACATTTAGTTTGACCATCTGCTTCACTGCCCTTTGCTTACTTATGACTGCCCATTCAGAACAAAGGATGACATTTTAAATGACAAACTGCCCATTTCTCCATGCAAATATCTAAAATAAGACCTCAGCCTTGGGGCTGGCAGCAGGAGAACGCAAAGCTTCCATACTTGGCCATAAAGTTGGCCTGTCATATTTTATTATATTATAAGGCATGTATTCACTTTACAAAAACAACAAAAGATGCAATTTTGTCATTCTATATTTTACTAATTTAAAAAACTGTACAAAATGTATGTCTTATTATTATTATTATTGTTATTGTTATTATTACTAGTATTATTATTCTTTATCTCACTCTAGCGCTGGAAATGTAGAATGTGGTTTTCATCTGACTGTGGCATTCAACCCCCTAACTCAGGCTGCTTGAAATAGAAAGCGAAAGAGTTTTTTCCTCAGGCCATTGGATTTTTCTGCACATAGCTAACACATAGATAACTGAGGTTATTTTTGATCTTCTAATTGGTGGACATGTCATTTTTTGTCTGTGTATACATGTGATGACCTTAGAATTGTAAGATTCTGACATTTTTGTCACAATGTCAGAATGAGTTTCACAGAAGAGTTTTAGTTTTAATAGGTTTATTAAAGTTTTGTTATTGTCTATCACAAGTAAAAAGATGATGCAGACTAGATGATATAAAGTTCTGTCTGCATAGAACCAATCAGAATGTTTAGGGAAGACCAATCAGTCTGCCCCTTTGCTGTTGCTTAACTTTTTTCACTGTTGTTAAAATGAAATGGAAGATTTTATTGCAGATAGTGTAAATGATACTGGTGCAGGTGCTAAGTTGAGTCTATATTAAAATCTTGTTTGTATTTGGTAACCCACTGAACTATTAATAATACTATATTAATAATATAGTAGCTTAAAAGTGAAAATAGGGATTTAAAGTACAGACATTGCAAATTAATCTGATGTACAAAATAACCTTTTGATCAGATGATGATTTTTGTATGATGTTTGTATGATGGTAACCTTGTAGGTTGAAATTATATAAAACTTTAAGGACTTGCAATTTTACTGTCACAATAATTCACAATAATTTATACTTTATTAATTCCCTATAGAATATTCTTGTGGCCAGGGGTTCAGTGTCTTGTCTAACAACACGGTAAAACAACCAACCTTGGGGTTCATAGTTGACAGCTCTACCAAATGATCCACAGTCACACACACACAAATATTTTTTATTTTTATTTTTTATTATTTATTTTTTTAAAGAGATTGGTGTGACTGCTTTTGCATCAATAACTTTAACTAAACATTTCTGATAACCTAAACTGCAATTCCAGCTATCATCTAGGCAAGACACGGGGTACACCCTGGACAGGTTGCCAGTCCATCACAGAGCCACATATAGACAAAGACAACCACTCACACATTCTTTTCTTAAAATGGTATTTTCTCATTTTCTCAGCTTAAATATTTGATATGTTTTCTATATTCTAAAGTGAATAAACTATGGGTTTATGAGTTTTGCAAATCATTACATTCTGTTTATTAGATTTTACACAGTGTCCCAACTTTTTAGAATTTCGTTTTCAAGTAATTCAAAGTGTGTCTGAGCTCACTGCACCAAGTGCCAGTTTAAACTCAATTTGCCTCCGACTAGAACACACAGATTAGTTGTTTTGAGTCACTGCACTACTTGGCATTTAAAGCTGCTTTTTTCCTCATGACCTGTAGGCTTACATAAAATATCTATTGCAATTAAACATCATTCTAGAACTCTAGAAGTGCCTCAGGTTACCTTTACAAACCTTTTCCCCCATCACTCTATGTTTAATGGACGTGTTCAGTAAGAACATGAAAGATCTTGTGTTTTATCATCTTAGAAATGTTTTGTTTGTAAAAGCCCATCATCCCTGATTGGATTTTTTTGTGCTGTTCTAACATCTTTTCTAATTCAAATTGCCTTTTCAATTCAGCTTTTAGTTTAATCATTTCCAGCTCAAAATGTAAACTTTTTTTTTCTTCAAACATCAGACAAACCCAGACAAAATGCTCAAGGACAGTACAAAGATATATGATGCAGACAATACAAAATGACAACTACAGACAATAAATTTTATAAAGGAGTCCAGCTCGTGTTCAGTGTGCTTATATGTAACACAGTTCCTTGTGTGGGGTTGTAGTGGTTGAGCATTAATATGTGATCGCTTTGTCCCAGAAGGGGTCGTGGGCATTCTGGAGCTTATCCCAGCTATCATCAGGGCGAGAGGCAAGGTACACCCTGGGCAGACTGATGGTCCATCGCAGGGCCACATATACACAAAGACAACCATTTACACTCTCACACCTTTGTGCAATATAGAGTCTCCAATTAACCTGACTGCATGTTTGGTCTGTGGGAGGAAGCCAGAGTGAACATGCAAACAGAAAGGCACTGGGCCAACCCAGGACCTTCTTGCTGTGAGGCAACTGTGCTAACCACTACACCACTGTGCCGCCCCCAGCATGCACATTACAGCATAAAGTAGCAGGAGTAGCAGCGATGTAGCAATTCAGTTATTAATGAGTGTGTGGCAGTGGAGATCGATAGTGGCTGTGAGAAGACTGAAGCTGGAACAAGTCGTACCCAGAGTAAGAGCGCTCTGTGGTGGTTTTCTTTGCCTGTTTGCTGAAGTGTAGGGGTTAGAGGTTAGGTAAATAGAATAAACATAATAGAAAACAAAAGTCAAACAATGCAACATAACCCAGGGAATGCCTGCGAGTAGGCAGAGAGAGAGGAAATGAGTCACAGGGAATAGAATTAAAAGCTGAGAACAACAAGTCCAGGTGCTATGAGACGACACTAATGAGCATTCAGTCATCCCAACAACCAGTGGCGTAAGCTGTCTTAGCCCTGCTATACAGTTGACATCGATTTACTAATTAGCCAAATACCTGCTCAGCTGCAGCACATTAAACATAAGCATACCTGCAAATGTCATTTGGCCTTTGCTTAGATGCTGTTTGACCCTGTAGCCAGCATTGTTTAGCCAAATACAAGCAAGAAGCTCCTCTTTCTTCCCTTAAGAGATCGCCAATGTGTTTTGTAGCCTTGGGACATAAGAAAAATGTATCTGACAATAAAAATAATATAATAATAAATATAATGTAAATATAATAATAATAATGATAAGTGGAAATGTGTTTCTGTATAAAAGTCTCCAGTGTATAAAAGCACACCTGGTGCACATGTGCAAGTTTGCAACTGTCTACATCTGCATCTGTCCGAGACTATGATTAAATACCACACATAACAAAACACACAGTCGCCAGAGCAAGTGTGTGTGTGTGTGGTTCCATTACACAGTAATGGCAAAAAGACTGGTGCTCTAAAAGCCTACACCTATCCGGTGGAGAGCAGCACTTCTACTGTATCTCCAAACACCTTTTAGTAATATTTCTGACTATAAAACAAGATGATTAACTCAAAGACTTTCATTCTTTTTAAAATACAGTAAAACAGTCCTCAGGTTTCCTGGTCCAATTTGAGCAGAGCTACACTTATTCTTATCATTTCTTTCAGCCTTTTTGGTGACAAAGACCACCTTTTATTAGAAATCATGAGATGTGTGAAGGCGGATGGGTGTTGTCAGACACAGAGACAGCCAGGCAAAGCAGACAGGGTGACTCACCAGCATAGAGAATCACTGAAGAACTGGGACAGACAGGTATACTGGCACACAGACAGAGACACTAGAAGCCCAACACTGCTGCAGTGCAGAGTGAGGCTACATGTACAGTGTATAGCATGTCTGCATGCAAGACACTGAGTGAAAATCTATGTATTGTGTAGTGCTGAGTGTGTCACCCCTTCTACTGGACAGAGAGATTGATGAGTAAATAGGGGAGCAGGTTTGGTTAGTGTGCTGTTTGTGTGTGAGTGATGCATGGGTGTTTCATATTCAGATTTGTTTGATCCTTTGCCATCCCAGTTAATAAATAAGAAGGGGCCATTTCCTCTGGCAGCCATCCAGCCGGAACTCAATCTGTTCACTGTACACAGAACACACACGTAGAGGGAACTTCATATATACTACTGATGTAATTGAATGCATAAATAAAGAATAACTTGCTTACCATACACAAACACAACAAGAAATGTTATTGATGGGTCAGCATTGGGGGTAATAAGAAGCAAAATGGTGCTGCCATGCAGTGGTGAAAGGGATAATCATAAAGCAGCATATAGCTGGGTCATAAATTGAACCCATTTTAACAAATCTGTTGGTAAAGAGCTACACTTAGCAGAGAGTTCTCTGAATTACTTGGCTGGAGCTACAAAAGCTAGTTTTTATAAATAACATACAGAGTAGCTACCAGATATTTTATCAGCATAGTAAAGCATGTATATCTGCAACCAGATACGAACCCTGTCTCTCTTTTATTATATGTATGTACAGAAAGTAAGTATTTGTAAATGTTTTGTAAGAAATGTTGCATAAAGTACTTTCAAAGTACAGTATGTATAGAATGTATGTACTTTCTGCTTGCAAGTAGTAACAGCTCTAGAGCAGAGAGAGTCAAGCAGCTCTCAGCTGCTCACCTTTTGCTTTCATGCATTTCTTGCCCAAGTTGTCCTACTGTAGTTTTTCAAGTACATTCCGGTTGTTTTATGATACATGTAAAAGTCATGTAAGATGTAAATGTAGCTGACTGGTATGTTTGATAGAATATAATAATAATTTCCACTTAGAGTGATCAAAGATCTTTGTAATACATTGTTTTGTTATTGGTATGTTATGTAAAAGTGTGCTGCCAAAGGTTCACATGCTGACAGCATTGAGTGAAGTGAGGCTATTCTTTCAAGACACTGTCGCCCTTACAAACAAGTAGTATACTTAAAGTTTATTTTATTAGTATACTTCAAGTATAGTAAGTATATCCCTCTATTTTCGTACTTCTCAGTACTAAATTGGCCCACTTTTAGTTTACCTCTGAAGTACATAAAAATTAAATTGAAAGTATACTTACTCATTTTTAATTTAAAAGAGGTTTACTAATACTATACTTGAATATACTTCTTTTTTGTAATGGCAGTTGCAGTCTGGACATTTTTCTGATGTTGGTGTGGAGAAAACTGAGGATGCAAAGACATTGTGTAAAATCATCTGTAACAGAGCGTATACCTGCTAATATGTAAATAGGATAGCTTTGGTTCAGATAGAAAGTTCACCCACATACAGTGTTTTCAGTACTTATTGTCAGTGTGCAAGTGAAGACCAAGTCACACCTGAAGCATGTTCCCCCTTTATTTGACCATGTTAATTTTCAAAGGTAAATGGAGACACAATGTTTCATAAAACATATTTTATTTAAATTATTAATGAGCTGAAATTTTGTATTTGATTTGCGTTTTGTTACATTCTTGTGTGGTAGTCATGGTGTCCTCCAGCAAAAGGGAGAGCCCAGGGTGTGGAGTGATCCATATACCATGGCTGTGGTAATTGGTCACAACCAGTCTTACGGAGGGGGGAATCAGAACTTAACTTTCATTCATTCATTCATCTTCTATACCGCTTAGTCCCCGCAGGGGTCACGGGAGTGCTGGAGCCTATCCCAGCCAGCTTACGGGCGAGAGGCAGGGTACACCCTGGACAGGTCGCCAGTCTATCGCAGGGCCACATACAGACAAACAACCATTGACACTCACACTCACACCTACGGGCAATTTAGAGTCCCCAGGTAACTTGACTGCATGTCTTTGGACTGTGGGAGGAAGCCGGAGTGCCCGGAGAGAACACATGCAAACTCCACACAGAAAGACCCTGGGCCAACCCCGGGAATCGAATCCAGGACCTTCTTGCTGTGAGGCGACAGTGCTAACCACTACACCACCGTGCCGCCCCTCAGAACTTAACTTTAAAAATGTAATGTTTGATTCTAAACTAAAACAACCTTATGTTGTATAGAGTAAATGGTGGGTTGAATTGAAACAGTATACATTCAACATTCAATAAAGTTTTGTTTAATTTGTGTATATGTATTTATAATGATGTCTCCCTTCCCCTTTTTGTGTTCATTGTCTTGTGTGTTATTCAGGTTTTGTTTTGTTTTGTTTCTTTAGGCCAAGATTCTTTCTTCCTTCCACACCAAACTCAGCAAACCATGTCTTTGATTGATTCTGATTGATCAAAGTAAAATGTCCTCATGGTAGAACTACTCATTTCCCTCAAACTGATATGACAAATCTTGGCCTTATTAAGGACTGGATGCTCCAGCCTAGAGGAACATTGGTCACAACTGTCATAGCAATGTACACAGTAGTTAGGACCATGGTTGTTCAACTTCCTGAGTGACGCTGTGACGGCCGTACCCTCGGCCACACCATAAAGTTGAGTAATGTTTTCACTCACCCTTAAGTTCACCTTAAGCTCAGTGGGGTTGTCTTTAGTTTTAAGTTATAATTCAAAGGAAGCAGTATATTTGATTTAAGTTTTAGGCTTTATTTGTTTGACATACATAATTGGTTAATGTAGCATGCACAACACAATTAATTTTGTATTGTCAATGCTTGAAGTAGTTTTGTTAAAACCTTGTTAATCTAATTTCTCTCTTTGTCTTGAGTTACCGTTCTGCTGGTCTGCGGATGGTCATCCAAATAAAAGATTGGACTGAGGTTCTCATCAGGCTTTAACACCTGCTGCCAGGCCCAGATTGTACCAAGTGCTTGGATGAAAGTGGGGGAAGTGAAATGTGGGGAACGATTTACTTAGTTGTTATAGTTAATATAAAACTTTTGTTACATTCTTTTGTTATATTCTTTTGTATTAAATGTGTAGGGAGGTTGGTAAACTGTCTAGTTAGAGTGTGTGTGTGTGTGTGTTTGTAATTTGTCATAATACTGTTTAACCCATTTGTGTCTTACTGGTTTGACCAGCCAGTATATATGTTGTCCTTGCATGTCACTAAGGCAGGTCAGTTTAGTTTTCTGTTCATAGTAGAACTTGTGTTGTAATTTAGTTTGTTATCTTTTAAGTTAGCTATGCTTTGTTGACCTCTTTTAGGGCCCAATTTTGTTAGTAGTTAAATTGTACTTGTATAGGTTGCATTTTGAGTTAATAAAACCTTATTTTTTTGGAACATACTTCCTATGTCCTGTGTCTGCCTACTCAGTCCCTAACAGACACCATCACTAATGACTTGTTATCTGTTGTTAACAGTTAACACTCAGACTACTGTGCATAATAAATGTTACCACTAAAGTGTGCACCCACTGAGAGCATCTTTGCCATGTTAATCACTGTTCAGTAGTACACATCCTTTCATTGTATGGGTGAACCCATCGGACACGAGCAGGTGTTTGGATGAAAGTGGGGGAAGTGCACTAAAAAACTAATCGTATCTGAACCTTTCTGCGGGTATCTGTACCTTTCTGCGGGTATTTGTACCTTTCTGCGGGTATCTGTACCTTTCTGCGGGTATCTGTACCTTTCTAGGTATGTCCAGTCCTGGAACTGTATGTTTGCTATGTACAGTTAATGGCCCAACTAGCCTGCTCAGTCTTTTGCCCGCTGCTTGTTGTTATTTTTCTTTGCCATTTTTGGTCGAGGCAGATGGCCACCTGCTCTGAGCCTGGCTCAGCAGGAGTTTTCTTCCACTGAAGGTAGTTTTTCCTCTCAGTTGGATTTTCTGTTCTATGTAGTTGTATTGGTAAATTCTGTAGGGTCTTAAACCTTACATTGTAAGGTGCCTTGAGATGACTTGTTGTGATCTGGCTTTAGACGAATAAACTGAATTGAACAGAATCGTTGGACCCATACTTCCTGTGCAGTGTGTCTTCAGGAAAGTTCCTTCTGGCCATAGGTTCTGCTCAGTCACCTGGTCTCTGTTGAGAGTCACTTGTCTGTGGCTTGTGTATATCCAATAAAAGCACACAAACAGAGTTGTTTTTACATAATAACACTTTATTAGCTTATACAGACATCTCTGAATATAATAGTTATATAATACCAAGAAGTCAAAAATAATAATTATATTTATATATTTATAAAACTAAGCAGTTATACTACTCTTCACTTTTAAAAACATAAAAGTCTTTGATAATATATTATAGTTCCTTTCATCAGTCACCAAAGAAAAACTCACAAAGTGAAGAGGTTATACAGTACAGCATGGATTCAGGATATATGTATACATGTGTGTCTGCATGTGGATGTTATTGTGAGCCAACGTGTGTATGCACCAAGTAAACTTTTCCGCACATCCAAGCATCTAGTTTTATGAGAACACAACACATAACCTAACTGACCATAAATAAGCATCCTGTCATGAAACATACCAGCAGTAGTGGATCTCTAATGGAGGTGTGAAACACATTTTCAAGTCAACCTTCAAGTTCTCCATTCACTTAGTAAATTGTTTCTTGAAATCAGTGCAGCTGTACAGCGCATTTTCCTTTGCAACTTATCAATGTCTTAATAAACTGTAGAAAATAAAAGTGTAAGCCAGTTAATTGATTACAGAAAGTCCTGTTTTAGGCCCATTGTATCGTTGTTTGTATGGGAATTGTTGAAAATAGAAGCTGCCTTTTAAAGTTCAGACAAAAAACCAACAAAGAGTTGCCTCTACTTGCACTTAATGTGCAACCTGGATTATCTTATTTGTCTGACAGTCACACTGCACAACTGAATGACACGGTTCTTTAGTCCAAATCATTTGGTTAAGATAAAAAAATGCTCTGGATCACCATAATTCCACCAGACATCTTTGCGCAGGTGCAGCTGATTTGCCTTACTTCACACCACTGTACAGAGTAATGTCGATCCAGAGCATTTGGGGACAGTAAGATTTATGAATAGTACATCAAACAACAACAGATTGGACTCAATTTGTTCCCAATTCTGAGTTTACTTGGGTTCGCTCAAAGAATTTACGCTAAAATCTGGTAAAATCCATACAGTGTTTGCTCAGCTTAAAGCAGACAGAGCTAGCTTCCTAAGCTAATGTTAGCTTTTTAATGAGACAGGATACACTGCAGAGCTTAAGTGTCATAAGATCCTGATATGAAAATACTGACTTACCTTACATTTTTACCATTATCAGAAACAACATTAAATGTAAGACCATTCTTGAATGTCACCATAATATTTAAATATTACTTACTTGCATATTATAAGAATAGGAATATAGAATATAGAATATAGAATAGGAATGTTTACTTTTTTCTGTCTGGCTAAAAAAGAACCCTGTGAGAACCCCAGCAACAAAAACAACATTGTTTCTATTAATGCTGAGTACAATAATAACTACACTAGCAGTCACAAGTTTGGACAAGTCTTATTACTGTTATTATTAATGTAAAATAACACAAATAAATAGAAACCACTGAAGGAGAAGGTTTGTCCAAACCTTTGACTGGTAGTGTATGTAGAGCACAAACACAGGCCTGTAGTTGTAAGTGAAATATTATTATTAATACATTTTATAATAGGCCTTGAGCAATAAAATCTAGTAAAAACTGAATATAGCTTTGCTGGTTGTCATTCATAAAATGTTGCTCATGTCATGTTGTCCATGACTAGGTACCTGGGAGTGTGGAAAATGTCGGCCACACAGGCACAAAGATACGACTAATTGCTGACACTCAAGGTTTAATACTGTAACACTGTCGGTATAGAGACGTATAATGGCACAGAAGTTGGATGAGGACGAAAACCTTCTTCTACCTTTAAACAAGAACATTTAACAATAGCTTTAAATTCTCTGCACACATGTTCTCTCTGTAAAGCTTTAAGGATTCTGGGTTATTGTGTGTTGCAGTTCTAGCCAGATAAAATGAAATCTACAGAACAGTACAATGTGTAAAAAGAGAAGAGATTTGAACACTGAAGCCCATGTACTTCCAAATATGGCAACTTGTTAGCTTCTCTGTTGGTTTACTTAATTTACATGGGAGGTAAAGGCTAGCTGTGCTGGTAACGACTGAGTTCTTAGGGATAAACCTATATCTGGGATAATTCCAGTTTACCATAACCTGCAGCTTGTTTTATTAACTGTGGCCATGATTCCTCTTCTTACATCATACTCACCAAGTTTTTTGCCAAAATCTAAAGCAATGAGCAGAGAGATGTTAAATAGTCTCAGGGCAGACACACTGCTTTAAGAGAGAAAACAAAGCTCAAACTGGCCTGTTGTACTTTAAAACACACTGTAGCCATTATACCACAGACCTTGATGAAGTGTGAGACACTTCATCGCATGCATGTTTCTCATCACATAATTATTTGTGAATAAAGTAGCGCTGAATGCATCCATGTGTTGTGTTGTAGGCCAGTTTTTAACACAATCACTGCTAACAAAGTGTGACTCTGGTTCTTGGTGGATAGCATTCTCCAGTCACTGAGCTGGTTAATAGAGAGACGACAGTTTGTCTGATTATTCTTCTTTGGCTGACACCAACATACTCTGTGTTGCTGCTGTTGTTCCCATCATAAAAAACATAAGGAGAAACTAAAATTGTTTTCATACCTATCTTGTTTAATCAAACTCTGGTTCATTTTCCCCCTAGGTGCAGGTTGTTTAGGCAGGTCCATACAAACCAATCACACAGACCAAACACCACGGCTGTAGAGGATGTGGCCTCAGCCCAGTCCCAAATGATTTCTTGAACAGTTTGTTCAAGGTGGTAAGCATTCAGCACAAAGCCTGCAACTATCACAAGTCATAAAGAGCAGATGCATCTGGACTAAGGCAGGCATTGTGTGCCTAATGAACACCGAACTGATTTCCATGCAGACCTCTCAAAGCGGTGCTCATGGGAGCTGCAGGATGAACAAACCTAAAAACATAGAGTGTTTAGACTTGTTTTGATCTCCAATTTGTGATACTTCTAACTGAAAGTTGGGGAAGTGTTTCAACTGACCTATCAGTAAAGTCAGTGGCTGGAGGACTGAGCTTCTAGATTACTGAGACATTTGTTCTCACTCTGTTGTTCCTGCAGTTTTCCAAAGTCTACTGATAGTGTCTCCCCTGTGTCTTGTCTGTGGATGAGTTGGCAGAAATGACACACTGAACAGCTTTGTTTTGGTTCTCAGTGTTGGCACACGTACACGTGGCATCTGCATTGGCTATCGCACAGGAAGCAGCTAGAGAGAATGTGTACACTGTCTCATAGACCAAGTAAGTCCACACTTCTCATGATCGAGGGTAAACCATTTTTTCATTTGTGTGACTCACATGAATGATTCAGAAGCGGCTGAATGCCACTCTGTAGGTAGGCAAAACACTGACTGACTGAACACGACCATCATCTAGGTACAGTAAATCTAGCCTTCCTGCCAGTGTACATTGCACCCCACATCAGTGTTATGTGGGGTGCTGGTTAAGCCAGTGGGTACATCTTAAGCTCCACCTGCTAATATTTACTTTTTAATTGTCTGAATAGCCACCAATCATTAATCAAGGTAAACGTTGAGTTAGTTGCATTGTTGTTGTACTTACTGTTGTACTGTGATGAAACAGACATTCATCACTGATCACTGAGATGTCTGGACCTCCTGCAGTCTAGACAACCTTTGGTGACAATATTAAACTCTCTGGCAGCAGTGCTGGTTTTTAGCGAGACTCACCCTACTAGCCAATCAGAGTGTTCAGTGGGTCTGACTTCACATCGACTGCACTTCTCCACACTCTCTGCAATAGGTTTTAAAACATATTTCCCCAAAATGTAACATAACAGTGCACAAAAAAACTAAGGTTAACTGAAGCAAACAAAAGCTTTGCTAATTGTAGTCAGAAATAGTTTGTATCTGCTTCACTAAACTGCTTCACAATAGAAGTTTCACAGTGGCCACCTGGTCAGGTGCCACATGAGACAGCAGCAGTAACAGAAGCAAGAACGTGTAACTGTAAAATCATTGTGGTTCAACTGTAAATGAGATTAAAATGTATAGACTGATGCCTCTCAGATGAAAGTTGTGTCGGAACCAATAATCTCCCAGATTAATCTTTTCTGTCTGTAAGATGTCAGAAAATAGTAAAAAGTTTATCCATCCTATTTTCCCAAAGATGAAATATCTAGTTTGAGTGTCAGTCCCAATGTAAAATAAATACTGCTTTCGTGTGCAGTGAGGGACGTGTAGAGCATGCTTACCTTTATCCATGCCCTATGGGACTAGCTATTTTGCTGTGTTCCCAGATCTCAGGAAGAGCTCCTTGGTGAGTATAATGTTACCACAACAATATGCAATAAATAACAGCAAGCTGTAATAAATTAGAAGTATCCCTTTATATAACTGAAAATGTCTAAAATTACTCAGCACATTAATTTGTGCTTTAATTCCAGGTTTGACTTTGTTACTATTATCACATTTTGTACTGTATTTTTAAAATAATCACTTGTCAATGTATAGAGATGTGCCTTTAAAATGTTACTCTACATATACAACTTACTTTAACCAAAAGGTGTCTGTCTTTCTGAAGAGGTAGGATTTTTTAGTTGGCAACACGAGGATTTTCCTCTGTTTTATATAATTTCCTCTCTTCTTTTTGGCGATGCAGTTATGAGATCCTGCCAATCTGAACAATGACATTCATTCCTTACTGGTGGTCCACAGGAAGTGCATAGCAGCAGCAGCAGCAGCAGCAGCAGATAGGGAAGCCAGAGTGTCCAGTGTTTTGCCACTTTTGTCATAATTTTTCACTTATCTGCTCCCTCACTGCTTGACTCTGTTTTTCATGAGCATTTTACTCTCCAGTTATGCTTCGATCAACTCATCCCTCCATCCAATCATCTTGCCAACAGATCTTTTTCTCTCTCTGGGTTGTGTATTGTTGCAGCAGCATTTAATCATTAGGCATGTCACTGTCAGGAGGTGTCAAAGCTGAAAAACAAGAAGCAAACAGAGCAATCATTACGAGTTGTGGATGAGTATTTGTGTATTTGTGTTAAGTAACTGAGCGCAGTATCCCTGAGCAGGGGACAGTAGCTTATTTAAAGAACGCCAAGTTTGATCACCTAAACTGATTTACTGGAAACAGCAACAACAAATAAAGTTGCATACAATTAGGGACAATGTTGTTAACATTTTAATGATGTTACTACTTTTACCAACACAAAATATTTTGAGGTTGGCGCTGCCACTCAGCCATGTTTTTCAGTGGCCACTTCCATTATTGCAAGATGCATTTTCTCTATATACATGACAGATATGTCTGCAGAACTGTTTACAGTTCTTCTCCAACATAACCATTCCTCACTTTTCTTTGTTATGTGAGCTAGAAAGCTTTTTTGGCTCGTGTGCCAGACGAGCAATTTCATCCACAGAACACTACAGCAGTTGAACGCTACTACCGTCTCTCCTTCAGTTATATTTCTGACTGTAGTTTTAAGAAGTGGATTGTGTTGCAGGAGTCTGTTCAAACAGACAAATAGCTCATCTTTTGCTGAACTCTTCTCGATTCTTGCTCATGTTTGAGAAAAGCTGTCTCATTGTCACTCATACCCCTTGTCGACCAACACCAGATAGGTACTAACTCTGGTCTGGTGTGAGTGCTGGTTCAGAGTTGATTCAATATGCATACATTCTACTTTTTTACAGGCTAGAGAGCAACCATAGACACACATAAGTGAAAACTGTAATAAAGAAAATATGATATTAGTGTTAGCCTTTGCTAGCTTTAGCTACCAGCCAGCTAACTAGAACCAAGCACATTTTATTAATTAAGGCATGGATGTCATTATATTTTTTGCATTTTAACCATAAAAGACTGAGGTCATGTTGTTTGGACCAGTGATGCCCCTAAAGTTCAGGTTGACCTGGGTTTCCATAGTCAGTGTTCGAAACCTATGGCAACAAGTTAAGGTGTGAGACTGGACAGTGATCACAAACTTGATGCACAGATCAGTTTAGTGGTCAAGTCCAGCTTTTTTCATTAGAAACAACTGTCCAAATGAAACAATTTCTCTCCTGCCATCACTTGGAGATTTTAATCCATGGTTTTATCACAACTAACTTAGACTACTGCAGCGCACTGTATGTTGGGCTTAGCAAGACATCACTTGCTCGACTGCAGTTAGTTCAAAATGCTGCTGAGACGAGAGCACATCACCCAGTTTGTATTGATTTTAAAATCCTTTTGTTTGTTTTTAAATATCTTCGTGCTCTCGCCCCACAGTATGTGTCTGACCTTATTTTGCCGTACACTCCACCACGTTCTCTCAGGTCAGCAGATCATTCACTTTTAGTTGTGCCCAAGACAAAGAGGAAGCGTCGTGGTGACCGTTGTTTTTTCAGTTGCTGCCACAATATTGTGGAATGAGCTGCCTGTGTACATCAGACAGACTAACTATTCTCTTTGGCTTAGTTTAACTGTTGTTTTATATTTGTTTTTTGTGTGTCTATTCTTTTATATGTTTTATTTGTCCTTATGTTTGTGTACAGCACTTTGGCCAACTGTGTTGTTTTTAAGGTGCTTTATAAATAAAATTAGAAATTGGAATTGGAATTTAAACAAATCTAATAAATGATACACTGACTTCTGTTTACCTTAGTTAAGCTTTTTGGTCACAATAATCCTGCTGCCAGCACTGATGCAAGCAGTTTTTAATTCAAGGCCAGTTAAAAGCTGATGCTGCTCTGGAACCAGTTATCTTGGTCAAGAGCTGGTACAAAAACTGGTTCAAAATGAAACCCTGACTCCAAACCAGCAAAGGAACTGTCTTGATCAAGAAGCTGCTTCTAAAGTTCTCTTTGTTGCTCAAAATTAAACTGAATTCT
The DNA here is from genome assembly GCA_900302695.1 of Helostoma temminkii. NCBI lineage: Eukaryota > Metazoa > Chordata > Actinopteri > Anabantiformes > Helostomatidae > Helostoma > Helostoma temminkii. The sequence continues at coordinate 42,891 of OMLM01002765.1, forward strand.
TGACATGAGTGGACCTCAGTATTACTACAATATGAAATGTTTCTGGGATTCTGGGATTTCATCAATTTATTAATTACCTAAAAATTATTTAATAAAATAATTCAAAATATAGTGAAGAACCAATGCAGCTTTTGCACTATGCTTCTTAAATAAGATTCAGGGTTCAGTATGTACCCCAGTGGGGGGGCATTGGGCCAACTTGGCCACCCCCTAGAATCACCCCTGATCTCAGTAGCCACAAGTTAATATGCACAATATGAGAAGGATCACTAGTTCAACACCAGAGGTCCCGTCATCTTTTCTGATCATGTCTTTCAGATCACTGGTCGCATAGACTGCTCCCATCAATCATGCTTCTAGCTGCAGGGAGATGTTTTCAGAAACTAAGTGTATGTAAGAGTCGGTTGTGTAACAACTTTATGCATTTAGCAGTTAAACAACCAGATATTTTCTAATGGAAAAACCCAAATTGAACCATACCAAATTAGTATTGGACTTATATTAACCAGGGTTAGACAGTCTGACATGAACCCAACTTAATTACTCTGTATAAAAACAGTTATACATCACTATCATGCTATCAAAAAATCTTTACAGATAAAATGCCCCATGTTGTGAGAGTGGTTACCTGGTGCTTGCTGTGGAGCTCCTATGTTTGAAAGAAGAAGAAGTAATGATGCGATTTAAGCTTCTTTTTCTCTATGTTTGCTTGTGCAGGTCACTCACCTGTCCCAGAGCTTCGCACTCCTACAGGAGTTGGTGCAGCAACCAGCAGAAATCAGAACTGCAACAGAATCAATAAAAATAATCAAGGATTTTGATTTTAATCAAAATCATATTCAAGACTTCATAATTTAGACTTTTGTTTAAGGCCTAAAATTCAAACCTAACAAATTTAAGACATTTTAAGGTTTAGGACGTGCAGAAGCCTTTCAGAAGAGCTGAAACGATTCCTTGAGAATCTTCTCAATGTAAATTATTTGCCTCGATGCTTCATTTAATCCATATATTTATAATCCACTATGTTTCTCAAGGATGTATTCTCATGAAAAACAATATATTCATATAAATGAATAAAATGCCAGTGGACAATATAAAGATGAGAATGGAAATAAAAGCTAGAGCAATTTTATCACAATAATAATAATAATAGTGAAAACTGACAGCTACTGAAGGTTTGGATATGTGGGCAGATAATTAGCCTAAAAGCTACAACCTTGGTGAGTCTTAAGGGGAGTGATTATGCAGTGTTTAATTAACGTTAATTAATGTTTATGGGTTAAGTCAGTCCTGATTTGGTTTAGAAATAACTAAGGATAACTGGTCGGTGCTGCACGGCGCTTTGCGTGTGCAGGTTTGCAACACTGGACCTATGAAGGACTCTGGTCTGCATAGACTTATGTTCCAACCTTCACCTGTTTTTTGCCTAATATAAAAGCCACAAAGCCTCCAAGAAAACTATAGAGGCTGACGTTCTGTCTGTAGTTAGGCTGACATTTGTTCAGTTTATGCAAGTTAAAGCTGCACAACCCAAAGTTATTACTTATGTATTATTATAACAAGTTGTAATTCTATTTTAAAACTTTTATTAGTAAAATGGTCCTTAAATGCACTGAATGAGTTTATAAAAACACAGATTTTTCAAAAAGGAAATCCAATTAGTTCAAGAGACGTGTCTCAATTAATCACTGGAATAATCGATAGTATATTGATTAGTAAAATAACCAATAGCTGCAACCCTACTTGGAAAAGATGTGGGGAGTATGGGGGGGGGCTACAGGAGCCCTTGCCCTCTTGCTACAATGTACTTCCACCCCTGCTTACTTGGATATACAGGCTCCTCTGTGCTATATAAATCTGCCACAGACAGTGTGCATCTACCAGGTCAACGGCTAAAAATGACTACAGGACACTACAGCTGAGTGATGCAGTGATGTGTCAGCTGGACAGGAAAAGACAGCCATGCCAAATACTGTCACTGTCACATAACTATACAGATTTGTGGAAAAATAAGCTGTAATTTAAACAGATAGTGAATTCTACTCTGCATCAGTAGCCACAGGGGAGAATACTTCAGACATGAATGTCAGTTTGGTTTGATGAGGTCAGTAGATGATTTCTCATTATTCATCCACATCACACAAACATGTGCCTCACTCTCCATGTGCTAATGCTGACTGGATATGTATAGACTGGAAAGAATGTGATGCTCAGGGATACAGTTGAAACAGTGCTGAGATTATTTCCAATATATCTAATTTGCGCATTACGGATTGTGGTGAATGTTGCATCACTGGGGATTTATTCTAAATCATTTTCAGCACTGATTTTGGTACTTTAGAAAAAAACACTTAGCACTGCTGAGAGAAACACTATAGAACTGACAATGTGTCCCAACTATCTGTGACATAGGAGTAGAAAAGAAGAATATGCCTGATGATGAGATTGGGAGCGACAATGAACAAAATGGGAGACACAATGAAGTCTTCCAACAAATCAAGCCATGGTCCCGCAACTCAGGTTGAAAAATGTTTCTAATACTGTAATTACATGTATTATATCAGCCTTGTGTCGGCCTATCAGCCAGATTGATTTCTTAATATCGGCATCGATATCGACCATTGAAAATCCCATATTGATCAACCACTTCATGCTTCATGATCAGCTTGTGTCTATTGTAAGGATGGACTTATGTTAACATAAGACCATATGAATCCACAGTCAGTTTCTTAATATACTGTACCTGTTGTAGTGTATTATCTCTGTATCAATATCTATAATTTTCAAATGTGATCACTTCTTTGACATGTGAAGTAACTGTTCATCAACTCACATCAACTGTTCTTGGTCTTCAGCATCTTTCTGTACTAGTATATTAGCCCTATGCTAACAGTGCTAACGTGGTAGCACATTACAACTAATTGTTGTAAATTGCTTGTTTGTAAGTGCACAGAACAGGTTGGATCCACCTATATTTCACCACTCTCTCCCTGTTTGTGTCTCATTCACACACACTACACTGATTCTCAAGCTGACTGGCTTATGCCTCCGGTTTAGAGATTGGAAGATTAACTGATCCAATTGATACATGAACACGCACATGCACAATGTGAGTGCATCCGTAGAGCCACCGTGAATCCATGCGATTTTGGAAAGAAGTCAAGATTCATCAGATATTACATATCTGCATCGATACAGTCCGGGTTCTGATTCTTCTCTGGCTGCTCCCCCAAGAGTAGTGAGCAAAGTTTTGCAAGTTTTTTAACACTACAGCTATTACAGTGCCACTAGTTTACATGTTTTCCTTCTGTGAACGGGTATGAAAAATGTTTTTTATTGTTCATAATATGGAAATTCCAGTGGTCCAGGCTTAGAAAGCCTCCCCCCATCACACACACACACAGACACACACACCCATACGGACAGGCCCCTGGGCTGATTCACAGCTGTGTGCTCTGCTGCGCTTCAATGCACCTCACTGTGTGTGTCAGAAAGGGTGAAAGAAAGGAAGAAGAGAGGAGTGTCAGGAAGGAGGAGAAAGAAAGATAGTGTGTGTGTGTGTGTGTGTGCGTGCGTGCGTGCGTGTGTGTGTGTGTGTGTGTGTGTGTGTGTGTGTGTGTGTGTGTGTGTGTGTGTGTGTGTGTGTGTGTTGTTCTGCTAAAAAAGGAGAAGGATGAAGAAAGCTGCACAGACAGTTTTTGCTATTGTTCGTCAGTCACAATATTTGAAACACCACCAATAAATCTTTTCCAAGTACTAGTTTTCTACATTATATTAATCCAAATTAACAATCAATAGCCCTTCTGGCGCTCCAAGGCATTACCAACACATGCACAATCAACATACAGAGAAGAGGATCTACGTCACCTATGGTTACATTCTTTTAGAGAAAAAACAAAAT
>OMLM01002765.1:46820-57456 GCA_900302695.1 Helostoma temminkii
TCTTTCTCAATACTATCTACTTAAACATGATCTGAAGACAGATCATTTGTAGCTGTCACACTGAGAGAACAGAACAGAACCAGGGGATCTCTTTGAACAAGAGAAGTGGCCTTTAGTCCACCATCAAAGGACACAAACACAATAGGTGGTCGATGGATGGAGTGGAAGCTTTCTGAATTTAAACGAAATCTAATTTCTGCGGTGCACCATCATAACCACCCACCCTGCACGCCACACACACACACACACACACACACACACACACACACTGAAGGTGAATAAGCTGCATATATTTGAATACATAAAACATAATGCACACTTAGAGCCAACACCTGGACACTTATGCATCTACAAAGAGATTTCAAATATGTGTATGTGTACTGTGTGATAGTCAGTTTTCTGCAATGCTTCATTAATATGCAATATATTCCTTTGTTGGAATAATAGGGAAAAAATGGCCTTCCAAACTGACTGGAGATGAATTGCCAGGGAAGCAGCTGTTGGCCTAGTTAGCAGACCTGTCCTTAACAAAGACCTCTGATCTCACACACACACTCACAAATTTATATTACACAAGCTTGTCCACACTCACAAACAGCTACACACATACAGTATCATGCACACACTCACACAAGCTGTCAGCTGAACTTTGCCAGAGACCTCTGCAGGCCTTCATGACTATCATCATCGTGATGCCTGCATATGTTCTTCTGGGCCTGTGTGTGTGCAATGTACTATCCCATAATGAACGGAGCCCTTGAGTCAACAATTAGTGACTTTTCCTGCCAGATAGTCCTAGACTCCTACAACCTTTCTGACCCACTTTCTCATAAACAAAGAATACACAGTATACATAACCAGGCACGATTCAGTGTTGATTAAATATTACATTTTTTAAAATAATACAAAAAAGAATTTAATATTCACCAGTGCTATAAGCCCACATCATAAAAAAAGAAACAGACCAGTTTCAGTTAATTAAGATGCTGCAGATTTACTCTGTTGGGCCAAATCAATTCTGGGGTCAAGTGTGGTTACTGCCAGAAATCTATTCCACACACCAGACATGACAAATCAAGGCTTACATGCAAAATGCTAAGTTTAAAAAAAACTGGCATGCTAAATCTGGATGCCCTGTAGCTGATTTGTTTTCTGGATAATGAAGTTCCTGGAAATCCACCAACAAACAAAAAAATAAAACAAACCAAAAAAAACTGCAGTTTCCTGGTTTTCTGCATAAACTGGTCATAAAATGTGATTTGATCTTCACCAAAAATCAACACAAACATACACACACACCACTAATAAGCTGATATAATACAAAAAGCCATGATGTGTCATGTCTTTATTGAGCACACCCATTCAACATACAAAGTGATGGGGTAAAAGTAAGTGAAATACTGTTTTAATAGCTGGTTGAAGCACCTTTGGCAGCAGTAACATGAAGCAAACACTTCCTGCAGCTGTGGATTACACCTGCATAATGTTCATGAGAAATGTTGGACCAGTCTTCCTCACAGAACTGCTTCAGCTCTGACAGATGCAAAGATGTCTATGATCTGGAGCTCAGTACAGGTCCTTCCACAACATCTCTACTGAGCTGAGGTCTGGGCTCCGACTGACCCACTACAAAAGGTGGGTTTTGTGATTCTGAAGCCAGTATTAGGTTTATTCTAATCTTTAGCACCATCGCATCAATGTATCAAACTCCTGAGCTTCATCTTACAGGCAGCAACTAATTGTCCCTCCATGATGGCAGATCAAGTGTCCCGCTTGTCTCAAAATGGCGGACCCAAATGCAGACCAAGACAAAGAAGGTAGTGTATGTAGGAATTTTAATTATAAGAAGAATCAAGCAAAAAGGTAACACAAGATGAGCAAAAGTAAACCGAAAATCACTAAAACAGTAAAAATACAAATTAGACTTAAAACAGGCGACAGGATATTAACTGAGCTAAGGCTTGACAATCAGACAAGAGGGACATAAGACTGGCGAGAACTAAGAGCGTGATAAGAACTAAAGAGTCGGGAAACCTCATGAACTAAAACATTCTAGAAGTCACTCAAAAAGGAGTAAATCAGATAAGTCCAGAGTGGTAGGTATTTGGTTAGGGCAAAATCCAGAACCAAGTGGCAGGCAGAGGCAGCTAATAGGATGAGCAGGAGCAGACAGGGCCAAAGAGTGAGAGATCAAGGAGAAATCAGATACAGGAAACCAGGCAAGGGAACTATAGCAGGACAATCATGACTGTGAACATGTGGACTAACAGACCAAAGACAGGAACCAGCAGCAGGTGAGTGAAGCTATGAAGAAACAGGGGCAGAAATGAAAAAAACCTTCAAACAAAAACATGGGTAGTGACATCGACATCCAAAGGCAGCAGAGCAATCCCAAATCATGATGCTCCCTCCACCTAGACGGTTGTTGGTATGCCTTATGTAGACATAGGTTTCCCTGTCACCCATCACATGTTTAGTGTTTTGGCTAGGAGCCATTTGAACCTGATGGTGTACACACTTCTTCCATAACAAATATCAAGTTGGGTTCAGGTAACATAGTAATGCAGCATTACTTAGTTAATAAATGTAGTAATATTTCCTTCTCAAAAATGAACGCAGAGAGGGAAAGAATCACAGCCACAAGAGAGAATATTCTCTGGAATATTCAAATGTTTAAACTGAGAAAATGAAACATGGTAAGAAAAGGTAAAGAATAATGTGATTTTAAAATTGATGGCAGATTTTACACAGCATCCCAACTTTCCTGAAATCAGGGTTAAATTAAGGTGTTGAGGTTACAGTTGTGTAATTGTACAGGTTAACATCAAAATTGTAAGTGTGATTAAATTACCTGAGCAGCACCATTACTGTGATTTAAGCTGACTGTGTCTGAGGAACAAAAAATGTGCAACAGTCCAAATACTTATGGGCTGGACTGTGCGTGGATTATACTTTAATCCACAGAGGATCCTGTGCGCCAGCTCCTCTCTCTGTTATTAATCTGTCCTTCCTGAATAAAAGTGACAGACTGCTGTCCTGTGTGCATTTTCTCTTTATCTAGTAAGTGTTCTGAATAGGCTTTTTGGGATAGAGTTACACTGAGGTAAAAAGTGCAGCATAAACTACTGTATACCACACACACAACCTGGCTGGAAATCTGGGTGTCATCACTACTTCAGAGTGTAAACCTGCTGCATTCACTACATCTTTCAAAAAACTGTGTTTCTTATTCACAAAAGCATACAGTATACAGTGTACTGTATGCGCATCAAGCAGATTCAGTTTAACATGATGGATAGTATAAAATAATGTGGTATCAATAAATATCCCATAGCAAACACACCCAGCCATGTATAGACACTGACATTATAAATGAGTGTTTTAAATGGGATGCACAGGTACAGGCTTTGAGAGAGTCTCTAGGGACTGCTATTATTTCCAGATGAGGGATCTGTATAATTTTTCAGTGTTATAAATATTAGCAAAATAAAAACTTGTAGGTACAATAAACTATTACCTCCAACCTACCGACCAGTACCTTGTTACCTCGCACAGGGGTGGTGATTTGGGCTTGCTTTACAGCCACAGGACCCGAGCACCTTGCAATCATTGAGTCACCCATGAACTCCATTAGTATTCTAGAGGCAAATATGACTATCTGACAGCTAAAGCTTAATTTATGTAACAGGACCATAATTCAAAGCACAGCACTAAATCTATGCCAGAATGGCTGAAAAATAAAATGACCAAGGTTCTGAAATGGCCTAGTTAAAGTCCACACCTCAACCAGACTGATAAACTTATACAGGAACCAATTCAAGTTACTGCTGCTAAAGGTGGATGTACAAACTACTGAAACATGGGGGGCATTTTTTTGCACACTTGTGTTTTTTGTCTTTTTGGCTTCATTTTTTGTTAAATAAATAACAGTACTGTAAAAAAGGTTATAGGTTGTTGTCTGTCTTAGTTTGTATTTTCATAGTACTAAGACCCTTAATGATCAGATGATTTTAATTATGTTTTTACACCAAAACACAGAGAAGTCAAAGAGGGGACACTAACTGTACACACAACTTTAATAGATTTATCACTATATCAAATTACTGAGAGGTCTAATAGTCAAAGAAACTGGCCTTTATTGATGCAAAATGGATGTAAAAATGGACAAATCTTGATTTCTTTCCAAAACTGCATCCAATCACAGCTGCTCTACCACTGCACTCACATCATCCCTGCACATGTTTGTGCATTGATGTGAATCAGTTATCTTCCCATCCCCAGAGCAGATGCAAGTGTAAAACACATCTCCTGCCAGGGATGTAAAATATAGATGATTAATAATGACTTTTTATTTTGTATATATCTTCCATATATTGTATAAAGGAAAAAATAAGCCATATGTCATGGATTTTAAAGAACTTTCTGCAATTGTTGGCTTCATTTAAAAAACTATGCCTCACTGAGATTAATGACATATCTTATTAAATTAAATTACCTTTCATTTGTCTTCACTTACCGTGTTACAGAAGATTCTAATTTTGTCCCCTGGAGTCCAAATTTCAGCTCCGTATGACGTCTAACTCCTTAATGAAACTATTTAAATCCAAACGGTGCTCCACAAAAGCCACAATCATTTCATCTATTTTCTATTTTCTGATCTATGAATACAGACAGCAGACACAGTATCCTTCCAGGAATCCTGCACTTAATAAAAACACAGCAACTGGGGATTTATTTAAAATATGTTCCGATTAAAAGCACGTAGTAGGTTTCATGTGGTAGTGTGATACTGTATATGAAAACTAAATGCATCACCTCAGCTCACGTACAGCACTTTCAGTCACCATTGTTTCCTGATAACAGCTGAGTCAGGGATCCTGCGCCCACCTAAGGTACAAAGCTATTTCCCATGGTCTCAGCTGTAATATAGAACGCTTCCACTCAGCACTACAGAAATCATTACTGCTACTGGGCTACCACAGTACGACACTGACACATTTACATTTAAGGATCTGATACCTCAGATGCAATGCAGCATAAGCACTAAGGTTCAACTATAACCTGCAAAGTAAATGTAAAAGTAGTTGTTAACAGTTTTAAAGATTTTTGCACTACCACCCAAAAGCATCTCTAAGCTCTAAAAGAACCCACAAGGTCACTACTGCGGTTGTGATGTTCGCACCGTGGAGACATACTGGGAACTGATTGCACCAGTCTGATAAATGTAACATTTAGTTTGTACTTGAACAGATTTTTACCTGGAAAGTTATGTTAATTTTAGATGAAATAACCACACTACCATACAAACGTTTTGACTCACTTAGGATATCCCACTTTCCATGAATAAATATGGGGTTTAGATAAGACATACAGCAGAATGAATAGGAAACAGTCACTGACAAAGCTAGAAATAATGATTTTTAATAATAGTAAATTATTATAATTTGCGGCTGTCATCAAAGAATCCGAATTTTCAGCAATTGCAGCCTTGCAGACCTTAAGCATTCTAGCTGTCTGTCAGTATGTAGCTTCTTACATACAGTGACTTCCATCCTTTACTAATGGAAAGGCAAGTGGCTTCCTACATTTTTGAATATTTAAAAACAAATCATATAGGGTCTAAAACCTACAGTAAATTGGGTCTAGTGCCTTGACCCTTTCAAAGGTGTAAATGATATGAACAATAGTGCTGCATGATTACATAAATACGGAATTCACGCATTTAAGAGTGAAAACTTGTTCATGAACCTCTTAGGTATGTGTTGTAGCCAGGCAAAGGCAAATATTTACTGCTATTTTTGTAGTGATTCAAAGCTGCTGCTGAGTTTGTCTGCATACACTTAAGTTCTGCACAACCGACGCTCAAAATCGATGCTACTGTGCAGAAAAAAGTAAACACCAGCTTTAGGGTGAAATATCTCTCAAAGATCTTTTTAATCAATTTATGAACGTAACATTTTATTGTCTGTATAGTCTGTAAAAAGTTCAGTGTGGTGCCAGTTCACATACACACATTACCTTTTATTTGTCTTCACTTACTGTGTTACAGAAGATTCTAATTTTGTCCCCTGGAGTCCAAATCTCAGCTCCGTATGACGTCTAACTCCTTAATGAAACTATTTGAATCCAAACAGTGCTCCACAAAAGCCTGTGTTTGGGCTGGGAGTCACACGGTTACAGGCTTCGTGTAAGATGTGGTTATTCTGCCAAGACACTACCATGTGCATACTCAGTATTTTCAGTATTTTGGTGTAAAAATACTGGAGAGTTGCATCAGCATTCGTTTACTAAACCTGCAGGAACCCCAGTGACCGTCTGCCGTGTGACAACACATTTTCCTGGGCATTTTAAAAATGTGTTCTTCCTTAGGTTTCAGTCAGTGTGTCATGGTTCAAATGAACACGTTTGTCTGGTCATTGAAACACTGTTACAGTGTTTCTATTCATTTGCCACCGTTTTGCCACATTTTTGAATATCACCATACATTAAATTCAACCCTACAGCCATCAGCTGGTTAAGGGAGTTTTATTACACAGGGCTCTCAGGCTCTGCAGTGTAATATTTCCCCTAAGCACTTCAAACCGCAAAAGTGATTAAGCCAGATCAACCAATGATCACACATAAAAAATCTGCATCATGTGCTTTTCCCAATCACCTTATATATTAATAGCCTTTTAAACGAGCCTCTTTGGTTTCAACAGCCCAAAGACTAACATTAAAAATTAAATTCTCTCAGTTCAAAACACGTGTTTAAACATCTAAACAGAGAAAGAAACTACAGCGAAAACACCACAGGGGAGTGCTTTGGATTATTTAATAATAGGAAAATGAAGTGGTGCTTAAAAGCCAAGCAACTGTGTTTCACAACCCCTCTGCCATTTCAAGGCACAACATATGTTCTTTGCTGTCAAAATGCAGCCATTTATAGGGAGTAAGTGTGAAGAATCAGTGTAAACCCTTCAGAAGCAACTGTCAGGTATGTAACTAAATACATAACTTTATTCATCTCTATGTGTGGTTTTAAATTCTCTCTCTAATCTTCTGTCACTGCATTCACTTCCTTTTCTCTAAAGGTGTGAATGTGTGTATGAGTGTGTGTTTATGAAAGGTGCCCGGAACACCTCTAGCGTATCCACGCGCCCTGGAGAGTTGCATCACCTACTTTCCCCTGCTTACAAACACACGCAGATGAGGACATGCTAAATCTCCCTCAGATTCTTAACACCGCCGGCGCAGACAGTGAATCCAGTGGCAGCGCATGAGCTCTGTTACCACTGCTGCAGAGACTGGGTTCATTAAAGTTAGCGTCTACAGAAATGAAATGCTCTTCACGTTGGAGAGCATATCAGTGCTTTCCAGAGTTCAAGTAGCAGAAACATATAAACATAAACCGTTCGAAGGACACTGCATATATAAGTGAGTGGCACATTTAACGAGCATGGCTTATTATACCATTAATGGGGTCATCGTTTGGTCTTTAATTAGACAATGATGCTACACACACAATGAACTGTATGAGGGATATTTGACTAAGATGCATCAGATGACCTGGTCTCAACTATTCACCAAACGAAAGCAACCTGAGATGGTTGGGGATGAAGAAATGTTCAGCATGTGTGGGACCTCCTTCAACACAGTTGGAAACCTCAAATCAGCGATGTTCAATACTACATCCATGTGCTGTGTTTTCTGTGTTTCATGGCAGTTTGTATTACTTTTAACAGTTTGTAGACAGACACCAGCTTCTCGTAACCCCATGTGGGGTTGGACGTACATCAGCATTCCCATTACCACTGCAGTAAATATACATCCATGGAGGAATGTGTACAGAATATGTACTTGCTGCACACAAAGAGGACAAGAATGATGGGATGTGTGACCCATAAATTGCTCACAGAGGAAACACGGGGAAATCTTCTCTTCACTTGTCCTGATGAGGGGAAATGATGATCTTCTAGCGTGCAACCAGTTCTACATTTCCCATTTCCCATCTCTGACTTGGAACATAAAACACCACCTTATGCAGAACCAGTCATTTAGGACACATATAGGTATGACCACGTTTCTATATAAGTGTATATTAGTGCAAATAAATAAAATGCTTTCATGGTTTTAAAATCACAATATGAAGTTACACTAAGGGTGTAACAGTTTTCCAAATTCTCAGTTCAGACCTTGGTTTAGTTTTGTTTCTTGTTTTTCTTGTGCAGGGTTTAATTAAATCACACACAGTATGGAACGTTAAATGCTACAGGTCTGTGAGCACTTTTGAAACATGAATAGCCTACACTCTGTGTTGTCCCTGAACACCTCACTAAGGGCTGAAGCTGACACAGCTCACACTAAACTTTCTATATGGATCAAGTATTACTATCTTAACATGAAGCTCACCATCAAAACAACTAAAATGTCCTCTTATGACAAAATGTATCCAGAATGTTCTATCACTGTCCAGCTGCTCCTTTAAATAGCTTTACACTGTAGAAGATCACAGCTAGACGGGTGAAAGAAGCACGTGAGATTACAGCATCAGTGTTATGTAATAACTAAAACAAAAAATAAACAAAAAAGTGTAAAAATAAACATTTATAGCATTATTCAGATGTAACTCTGTGTGAATGTAATAATGTTTTTATAGATCATAAATGGGTTAGAAGTTGAAAAACAAGATAGAAGTTACCCTGTGCCTACCGTTGTACAGACTCTGGTGGTGGGGGGCGACGTCCTCCCCCGCTTCCCTCCTCTGACACCCAGCCTTGCCAGAGGAGCCACTGTTATACCTCCCTGTTCCATGCTCCACCCCCGGGCTGGGCTGATAGTAATGATGGCGGCGTATAGACTCTGGACTCCCCACAATCACCCGCCCTTTCCTTAGGTGCTCAGGTGTCCCCATAGCTTTGGCTTTGGGACTCACATGGGCCACCCCCATTGCGTTAATCTGCCGATGCCTCTGACTCAGCTCTGGACTGGACTTGGCTGTGCCCTTCCCACAGCCTGGTGATGCCTGCTCTGACATTAGTAGCTGTTTGTGAGCTAGTAGGTCAGAGCAGCAGGGTTTGGGCTGGGAGTCACACGGTACAGCCTTGCTGTATTTCTCTGGACTGTGTCCCCAAAGGGTGCGAGGGTCCAGGTTAGTGAGGGATCCCCCACGTGGCCTGCAGGGTTGGGGAAAGGTGTGGTACTCTGGGGTAGAACTGTGCCTTCTACCTGTGGACTCACACACATTTCCTGACTTATCAGGGTTCTCAAGACAAGTCCCTCCAGATCCAGGGCTGGCATTGGAGCCCAGGGGAGAGGGTTTGTGGTGGGGGTTATCAGGGCTGTCTGTGCTCTCTGCACTGGAGGTGCTACTCCCATCACCAACATCTCGCAGCATACCAGGCGCTGGGACACCTCCACCCAGCTGAGACAAACTGTTCTGACTGTCGATGGAGTTCCTGCAGCCAGGGCCCACCTGCTCACCCTTACCACCTCCCCCTCCAGCTGCAGCCCTCTCCTCCTCTAGCATGAGACACACCTCCTTGAGCTCCATGTTCTCACGGATGACCTCCACCTGCCGCTGCTCCAGCTCCTTCAGCTTCTGAAGGTAAATGGCCACCTCTTTCCTCATGAGGCCGGCACTATAGCGGCCCAGACGCTGCCACTCTCGCGACACTCGCTTCCCTTTCTGCCGGTCATCATCCAGGAAGCAGCATAGGTCCCGCAGCTCCTGGTTGTCCTCCTGCAGTTTCTGATTCACATCCTGGTTTACAAAGACATACATGAACATGAGATTATACACAGATGCGTGTCATTTAGTGAGTGAGAGGATAAATGGAGTTCTGTGAGTACTTGTGTTTCTGTGGTTGAGACTCATTTTTGTTTGTAACAGCATCTTAGTATTGTGACATTCTGGCCAGTCCTAAAAACCTAAAGGGCAGTTTGATGTTAAAACCTGGCTTAAGGAGTCTGGTTAAAACTAGGCATTTTAGTTATGATGGTTAAAGTTAGGGTGGAGGACTAGGGAATTAGATCTTTAGCTGTCTTCATATAGAAACTGGACAATGTCAGGAGAATCAGGCGCACACACTGTGTGGACTTGTGTGTTCACACATGTAGCCCAGAGCTGGAGAAGGTCCAAGAGAAACCACCAATCGAGAGAAACCACAGAGGGATGCACCAATCAGACCTCTTCAGTTCTGAAACCTGGACTTTGTGTATCGTCCCACTCACGACACTGATCCAACCCAATAGTTGAATTAATAAACTGTATACCTCAGCTAGTGGATGACAAAATAGATCAACACTAACGTCCATGTCAAACACAGGCTGCCTGGATTTTATGCTGTGAGCTCCTCTAGTATCACAGTGTGATCTCTGCTGTGTCATGTACAACATTTCACTCCTTTGGTTTAAATAGCTTTTGTCCATCTGCACTGTGAAGCACCATCCTATGGGTTTTAAAGCATTCAGCTGAACATAAGTAGAAAATATCATTTCCAAACTGATCCTGCTTCTCTGCCGACAGTCACATCATCATTAAATACAAAGGAACAGTCATACATGCCCATGTCATCACGCTGCCTCCACCAGGCTTCACAAACATTAGCTCACATGTGTGTTTGACTGCTTTACTGTGGACAAACCAAGGCATCTG
>OMLM01002765.1:59294-74133 GCA_900302695.1 Helostoma temminkii
TTTACATATTCTTTATTTTATTTATAAAAAATATATTTGATTTGATTTTGGTTTCTTTAATTTTGGGCCTAAATTCAAAGAAAATAATTCAGATTCATGTTAAAACCTGATATATAACTAAGCAAAGAAAATTATTATTTATTATATATAATTATTGTATACAGAGGATGTGAGTAAATAGAATAGAATAGAATAAAGGCCGGAGTAAATAGAAGACAGCTCAATGGGGAGTCGCCTACTGTAGCAAGAACAGGGCAGAACACTATTAATGTTATTACACCTGCCTTTGGGGATTAATACAGCATTTTCACCTACTTAAAGAAGTCGGCCCCAGCACTGAATTCATCCAATTCAAACACTTTAATGGCCATTTAGCTCACTCAAAGTGTTTCAGTAAGTTGAGCGAGAACACTTCCCCTTTTTGAGTTTTATACTAGTTGTTTTACATTTGGAAAATAAGTGTTCTGACTTCTTGAAGCAGATCCTTCCAATCAGAACCTGTGTGCTGCAGTTTCACTAAAAGGAAAATCTTTGCACTGACATAAAATAAATCAAATACACATTTATTAGTAAAAATATAAAAGACAAACTGTGACACAAAAATATTGGATGACAACATATCAATCAATAGTATGCAGGTGAAAATGAAGACAGAAAACAGAAACAGACAGACATTAAGCCTAAACTTTAGATTTTCTCTTCTGCCGGAGAGGAGACTGCACATTCCACTGCCTCAGTCCAGGAGCTCTGAAACACAGATGACAGCTGAATTTTTAAAATGCAAGAGGAGACGCTGCTGTTGATGTTTAGCAAGACAGAAACACTACATGTGCAACAGTGTGAGCATTTTTAATAGTTTTGGACAGCAGTTCTGACAAACAGTCTTTTATCCATGCACAGTACTAGTTAGTAGATGACAAACTGAATAGTGAACTAAGAGAAAGAAACAGACTGTGCTGAACCAACATAAAAAGGAGTTTACTTACTGCTGCTCATTTGAACGCACATGAAGGACACTGCTCTCCCCGACAAGACCTGCAAGAACACAGTAGAAACAGATTCAGCTACATTTGAAACCCTCAGTTTGACATATTTTTTTCGGCGGTGGAGGTCATTTCTAATGAGAACAGAGATTTCCATACTAATTAACTGCTGCCTGCCTTGTTGCTGACTTACTTGTTCCTCGGTCGCTGAAGATCGCACTGACTCCTTCGTCAAATGTTAAGTTGACATTGACGCCTGGATCGCAGGGTAGAGGATAATCAGATAAAGATTTGACTGAAGTAAAAGTCTAAAATAATTTAAAGAAATGGCTCCAGAACAACTGAAACTGTTGCATTGGAACCCTTTGAAAGTGCAGTAGTGTGATGTGGGACAGCTCGTACCTTTTGGTGTACTGATGGCTCTGTAATTTACAGCTCCTTTAGTAATCACTGCAAACAGAGACACAAAACAAGAAGACTGAGTGATGCCACTGCCTAAATTACTGATCCTGGTGTCAAAATCCTTCTGTCATCAGGTTGAATTAAATGTATATAAAAGTGAAATTTGCTCATAATCACATTTACAAAAATCCTTCATTCTCTGGGGTATTAAACTTATGATGTAACACACTATTTACACACACTGCAGAAACACAGGGCATTGCAGTGCAGCCTAATATTCATTCTGAGCAGTGCTTGTATTCACCTGATGAATTGAAATCTAGTGGTGCAAAGCATAAAGCTGCTCTCCCACTTTTCCTCTGCATAAATCCGAAAACTGTTTCCATCCCGGGACTTTATACATGGAGTTGGTCACTGCTTCTAAAAGCTGTTCCACTGTTCTCACTGGTATATAATAGGCTATATGGACACAGCTGTCGTCCAATTATTTTAGAGTCAAATTTGAATTATTGTACATTGTGGCAAGTGCGAAAATAACTTTTATTTTATCTATTTTCTTTTTTCCCCTGATATAATGAGATTGTTTTATCACCCAGCCCTAATCCTGACTTCTTCTGCTCAGTTCAGCTGAGTCTTACCTGTTCCTTCCAGACTTATCGACTTGGATTGGACTTGATCCTCCTGCCTGGATCTGCTCCCACGCCTGATAAGAAAGAAAAAACAAAAATATGTCTTCTCATCTTCCCTGCTACCTCCATTCTGAACATATCACTTAGAGAACACAATGCTGATTAAAGTCTGATTAAGTCACCAACTACAAGAAAAACAACAGTGAGTCCCTAAATTTCAGCTGCTGTGATGGAATCCTACCTGTCAGTGTGTAACAGTCTGGAAGTTTGGGGATTTGGACGTGGAGGCTGTGGAGTGGCAAATGTAAACGGAAGAAGCGGTCTGGACTTCACAGGAGAATTTTGGACTGAACCCTGAGGAGAAAACAGAATCACCATGAAAACTTGGATGAATGTGAACTCAGAGACACGTTCCTGCACATTATCAATGTAAGACAATAACATTTTTATGAAACTATTCTTAGAAGAATCCGTCACTGTTAAAGATTACAGGCTCTGCTCAGTCCACTGGCAGGTTTCCACTGGCCAGTTAGAACAGAGTGAAATCAGGGCGTGGGGAAGAAAACACTTGATTGCCTGAAAGCATGTGCTTTGAAATGTACTAATATTTTTGACCATGTCATTTTCATTTGTTGCATTAAAATAAGATGCAAAAGCCACATTTGTTCTATTAAATAAAGTAGGTGAAATAGTAGAGTAGCGACACTTTGAGCCATCTGAATGTGTTATACGCTGACTGTATCCTGACCTGCGCTGTGGTAGTCCTATTGTCTCCTGTCATGCTACAGTTGCCCATCTGTTCCTCCATCTCTTTCTGCTTCTCAGCCTCTTTCAGAGCAAACTCCACCTCAGCCGCCAGCTGCTCGTCTCCAGAGAAAAACTCCTTCACCTCATTACGGTAGTCCTGCATCGTCACCTGGTGGGAATAGCAGCAAAGTAGAACACAACTGAATAGTGTCACACTAAGGTTGGGTGTTTCCAGTAATCTGCATCTAATGTATATATCCACTACTGAAGAAACAGCATCATGGTTAGTAGTTTATTAAGGCGTATACACGCGCGTGCACACACACACACACACACAGAGAATGGTTCACCTGGAGGTAGGCCATGAGGTCTCTGAGGACCGGAGAACGTTTCTGCTCCAGCAGATTCTTCAGACTGATGATGAGAGGGACTGTGTTCTCTATGAAGGCCTTCTTCTGGACCTGTGGAAAGAGCAGGAAGGTGAGCAGGGCTCACTTACTGCTACTTACTAGTAGAAGACCACTGTGTACAAACACAGTGTATAGGCACTCAGGCTAAGCTAGCTCAGGATGGTCAGTAAACCAACAAGTTGTAGGGTGCCTGCTTGTTAAAACTCAATGACTGCATTTCCATGCACTTTTCTAACTAACCAGGGCACTGGCATCTGTATACAGGTTTCTCTTGTACTTCAGAGGAAGCAAGGCTGACGTGTCTAACCACACAGTGATAGAAGATGCTGTTGATCTCTGACTTTTCGCAGCTCAGTCAGAGATCAACAGAGATCCTTTTACCTGCATGAATTGAGCAGTTACTTAAGTCAATGTAGACATTCTGTTTCATTTCTATTTCTACACATAATTGATGAAATGATGTGTTTGTATGTAGGATTTTTACTTATGCTGCTGAGTAAAATATCATAATAATGTTTAGGATGAAAAAACGAGGTTCTCTGTTTTCTGTGAGTATAGCTTGGAGTACTGTACATGCACATGAGTGGTATTTAATTTCCCCTCCTTCGCATATATTAAAATATCTCTCCTTCCAAAAAACTCCCACAGATGACACTGTCTGCAAGAGTTTCAGTTTAGATGATATCTTGAGAAGTTTGATCATATAACATAATCGTCATATCCTTCTACAGGAATAAGCAATGTCCTTTAATGCAAGGAAAATGGGGCATTTAATACCATTTATATACACATACTTCACAAACTAGAGTCAAAGGAAGCAAGTTGCAAATGAAGTTGCCCTTTAAGTTTTGAGGTAATTTGGCCTGTGTTACCTGGGACACCACCTTCTTCTGTGCAGCCTGCAGGACAACTTTAGCCATGGTGGCCATATTCTCCTCATCCGGTTCCTCCCCTGAAGCACTTCCTGTTGGAGCACATATGGCACGCAGCTTCATCTCCTTCAGACTCAAGATGTTGAAGGTCTCAGACAAAATTTCAGCCCCATCCGCATCCAGAGGCAGTTCTTCGTCTGCAAAGCATGCTGGGATAGGAAAAGATAAGAAATCACAATGGATGTTCTCAGGTTAGTACTGTTATGAATGCAAACAGGTGCTCGCTAATAGCATTGTAAAGAAACTGCATGTTAAGAATCCCAGAAATGTGTGGTTCTGTTTATGACTGGTTTCTAGCTTTCGACTCGCAATTAATACACACTCTTATTCACCTAAGACTGTCTGGTTGATCTTGTTGGTGATGTTGAAGCGCTGGGCGTCAGTGAAGTTCTCCAACAGGAAACTGTAGATCCGAAAACGCTTCTCACGGTGCGGAGCTCCTTTCAGGGAAAACCGAACCTTCTCTCTGCACAGGTTTTAAAAAGATATGTCAAAGAATTAACAAGACTTGAATTAACTTAAGCTCTGTGGAATGAGCTACCGAACTCTGCATGTCCAGCAACCTTATTCCCAATAATTAAGAAACTGCTGAAGACAGAATTTTCCGTAACTTTCTATGCACTTAAAATGCACTTTAATACAAAAAAAATTATAAAATAAAATAAAAACGTATATCTCATGAAATGGACACACTGTTTCCTGATAGTGTTTTTACCTGACTTAGATTTGTGCTTGCTTTGTACGCCTTGTAAGTTGCTTTGGACAAAAGTGTCTGCCAAATGACTAAATGTAAACTAAACTTAGCAAGAACTGTAACTGTCTGTGCAGTTTCAATACATAATCTTTGAAAATATAGAAGAGAAATGAAGTCAAATGTGAACAGCTTCCTACCTCTCACTTTGAGGAAACTTGTTGTAGGACTTGTGTTGACTGTAGGAGTTGAAGTGGAAGATGCACTCAATGAAGTGCTGGCTGAACATTTCTGGGTTCTTCTTCAGCAGCCGGTGGAGCAGACAGTATTCACACAGACTGGGCCAGGAAACAAGAGGGGCTTGGGTTTAATATTAGAGTAGATTTCCTGAGTGCCTTCTTTTGTTTACGTACAATGCATGTGCAGTGCCTGGGGATTATTATTGTTATAATTATTATTACTCAGCCATCATCTTTCTATCTTCAGTGGCTCTCATTAGTTTGTGAACCCCTTGAAATTGTTGTTTCTGAAGGGCATACTGGTTCAGGCCCAGCTGGGGCAACTTTGTTGCACGTCACACCCTCTCTGTCACCCCATGTTTCCTCTCTGCCTCTACTTTCAACTATCAGGCTAAAAATGCACAAGAAATAATTTAAAATAAAAATAATGTTTTGTTTGTGCATTGGTATGAGCTAATGTGGGATCAGATTTTAAAAAGAGATTATCAGAAACATTTAAGCTTAAATTATTGCTGCGAAAAGGGCATCACAACAGTTACTGAGGGGTGGGTTCACATTCTTGCTACACATGAATATTTGTTTGGATAATTTTCCTGAAAAAGAAATGAATAAGCATGCCGTCTCTTTTATTTTACAGGGTTTGGAAGGAATGGAAGGGTTACCTGGCTATGGCAGGAACTGGATCTACCAGTGCCACCATAAAGCGAAAGAAGAGGGACCCCTTCCATTTGACAAATTCCTCCTAGAAAGAACATCAAAAGCAACAAGAAAGACATATTAAAGCTGCAGTAACTAATATTTAACACATTTTATAAGCAATTAAGTGTTAAGTGTGCTTAAAGATTTGCAGTTTAGTATCATGAAGGATTACAGAGACAATTTAACCTGTCGTTCTGTATTTAATACCCGTTTTAATCTAGTTTAATTGTGCTAAAGGACGATACACTGGATAAATGCATAACCTGGCAGTGCTTTGAATGTATACTTAATGTACTGTAATTGTCCTTTTCCTCGTCTGACTTTACTGTGTAATTTATCCTGTAATTTTAACTTTTGTTGCTTTTATGTGAAATTAACTGAAAGAGGCACAGCAGCAAAAACACTATCACTGACTTAAAAATGCTAAAAATTCACTGATCACATTTTTAATTTTATTTTTAACAATTATTGATTTTAATTTAATGTTCAAGCTTAATGTTCAAGCTGTTGTAAAGAATCTGTAGAACATTCCCACCTGAAGCAGGTTGGTCAGCATGATGAGAGTCTGCTCCCTGATGACAGCTTCATTGTCTCGCAGACATGCTGAGATGTTGGGGATGTAGTGATCCACGATGTTGGTGTATCGAACACACAGATCACACATAATCACCACCACGTTGTTACGCACAGCAACCTCCGTGCCGACCTCTAGCTCCCTGGCAAACACTGGCAGGTACTTCTGGACCAGTTCCTCATGCTGCAGACACAGTTTAGCTAAACCAGACAGACAAAAAGAACATTAAGGCTAAGGCCATGATTAAGGCTATCATTTCCCCATTATGGATAACATTTCCCAGGTTCACTGAAAGAAAAACAAAAGCTGAGATGACAGTTTACCTAAAGTGATCACTCCATGGGCTCTCACTCTGGTAGGCAGAGAGTTTGCTTTGAATTGGGACAGTGGCAGTGAAGCTGGAAGCTCCTCCGGGCACTCTGTCAACAAACACAGAACACACTGAATCCATTTAGTATCATTTTTAATATCAGGTTCTTGAGTAGGAGACCAATTTGAATTTTTAATAAGGTACCTGTCAGCTTCAGTGTACAGTTTAACTAATGTGTATTGGCTTTTTGTGCCAATTAGTCTAGGAACCGAAAATAAATTATACTTGACTGATTATACTACCCTTTCACAGTGTAAACTACATTTATTTAAGTACTGTACTTTAGCCCAGTGTTAAAGGACTTTTATTTTACTCAAGTAGTTTCCATTTTCTCATTTTTTAGTTTGCTACATTTCAGAGGCAAATACTATACTCTTTCCTAACTACATTTATTTGATTACCACTAGTTCATATTCAGAATGTCATTGTTAAAACAAAATATCAGTATATTGTCTTTACTGATCCACATTGTGAAATTCAAAGGCTACCAAACAGCATATAAGTAATTAACATTTTAATTATTCTATTTAAAACACATGATCATCAAAACACCATTCAAGGGGTTAAATAAAAAGAGATAGCCGTTACCAGTGGCAACACTAAAGTGACAAACACTAATGAATCAGTAACGGCCTATTTATCATATACGTTGATATGAAATTATATTTCTGCACAATTAGTATTTTTAATGCTATGTTTTCTTAAAGGTTAAAGAATTCCTACATCGTAGTATTGCTTCTTCTACCTGAGTAAGTAAATAAATAATGAGAGTACTTCTAACACAGACAAACCAGACAATTCAGGTGCCCGTTCTCTTTACCTGCCAGTTTTTCCGAATGTGTTGTGAGGACAGACTCCACCAGCAGCACCGTTCTTTTGCCAACCTTGGCAGGACAGTGGAGGGATGCCACACCCAGAGTGTGAAGATGTTTAACCTGGAAGAACAGTTATATTTACAGTTTTGTGGTACTAAGCTGGGATGGAGCAGCACACTGGGTTTGTAAATTTGACTGCTGAGTAATGTTACACTTTCAGTTCATCCCTATCAAACTAGTTACATGTGTTACTGGTTAAATATTTTGCCGGTGTTGTGTCCCTCTATCCTCACTGAAATGGCCTTCTCTTCCCAAAACAAACCTTTCCCATTTCAGCCTCCAGGTTGTGGAAATATTAAAGTGCAGCTTTGTGTTTTAGCTTGTTCAAATAAACGACAATGGTGGAATATGGAAACTAGTAAGAAAAATGCCACTGTTTTAGATAGACAAGTAATCATTTTATAAAAATAAAACCATAATTTAAAGAATATCATTCTCTAGTCACATAACATCGCAACTTACTTTATATAAACCTTTGCCTAATTACCATCCATGATGAACTATTATTATTTATTATTACACCCAGGACAAATAAAACTATTAAGATCAGTGAGGGCAGACATGGTGGTTGTAATGCAAACAACCAAATGTCACTGCTCTTGTTTTCCTTAAAGCCTCAAAGCTTTGAATGTGTTTTCAACACAGTCCAAGGTTTCATCCGCACATCACTACTGTTCAGGCTAGAATGGAAAGTCAGCAAAGGTTTAATTCTCACCATCAGCTCCTCATTTAAGTTCTGGGTTCCAGTTTCGCTCAGGATGATGGAGGCCAAATAAGCCTCACAGACTGACACCAGCTCACCACAGTGCTGGTTCAGAAAACCCTGAATAAGGAAATAAAGACAATATCACAAGTTTAAATGTTGAGTTTGAGCGTTTTGATTAAATCATGATGCAAGATGTTGATGTATGCACACCACATTGGAAAAGATAAGGTGTTTAAAGATTATTCTGTTCTCTGAAGTTCAGAGGGCTGCTATTGTTATTTCTCTCACTAAAGTTTCTAATTACGAAACACTACTGTGCATCAGTTCTCCAACCTGAGTCAGTTTGATGTCTTCACTGCGACCGAGTAGATAAAGAGTCTCTACAGCAGCACTGATCACTTCCAGTGACAAAGTAAAGGACTTCAGCCAAGACATCAGATCACCTGGGGAAAGAAATGATGACAAGTTATGACTGGTCCAAACTCTTCATGTAAAGTTTCTCCCTCACATAGTCACTTACTAACTATCCTCTCTTTGGTATCTTCGTTCAGATGTGTAGCGATGTCTCCCATGACACACAGGATGTGACAGCACGTTGTCACGCTCAGGTCCTTTGAACTAAGAGCAAACAAATGTATAATAGAGGGTATCTATGTAACACTTGATTCTCACCTTAAAATATAAACCCGGGCTCCAGGTAAATGAGCTCACGTTTATAACAACTCTATTTCCCACTCACCGGACCATGTTGTCCCAGGCATCCAGAATCTTGTCATAGCCCAGCTTAGGGGATGAGGCGACAACCTTGGAGAGCAGCAGCCAGGCTCCAGGAGCATGATCAGCTTCAGTGTGTGACATCAGGTTAGTGATGAATGTCGGTGTAAACCGCTTCTGTTTGGACCATATGGTGAAGGCCCTGCTGAAATATCGGCTGGAGACAAGGGACAAAAACACAGAAACAGCAGTGGTGTGGTGATTATGTATGCAAACTATAAAGCTACTTGAAAGTCAGAGACTGCAAATGAGTATTTTATGCTTTAATTAATATTTATGTCCAGTTTCCTCTTTTTTATGTGCTCTCGTTTGGTATGAAATGCAAACTGGATAGTTTGTAGTGTTCTCACCTCAAGTTTTGACACTCGAGACAGAGCAGGCTAAGCAGGTCCCAGGTCAGCCTCTGACTGGCGTCCAGGTGGCGGCTAGAAGAGTATGACTTGACCTGGCTCAGCAGGACCTGGTCCAGAGCCTCTAGGGCCTTGTCCTGCACCGAGGTCTCAGAGTCCACCACAGCTGGCACCACACCGTGCAGCCACGCCTTCTGCACCACACCGCTCTCTGGTTTAGCCTGACGGTCAGAGGAAGCATCACTGACATTTGCGAAATGCATTATTGTCACCAAATTGTTTGGACAAGTTATCAGATGCTAATTGTTACTTTGCTATAAGTTTAACAGATTTTTTTACTAAACTGACAGCCTCATCTGTTTTTTTGACAGGTGAACTGTCTCACAGAGCTGCTGAATGACACTCACAGAGAGCAGCTCTCCCACACACTGCAGGGCCTTCTTCTTCACAGACACAGCTGGGTCTCTGCAGCGCTCTGACAACGTAGACAGGTTTTCCCAGGTCATGGGGATCACGTTGTGTTTCAGGAGCCCCACCAGGGCCTGTGGAGTGACAGCAGAAAACAGACGTTCATCACATACCTCAAAAATACTGCACAGAGAGCCACGGCACAGAAATGTGAAGCTCAGTTCTGGGTACCTGCAGCGCCGCTTTCCTCACGTTAGTCTTTGAGTCTTTTACACGTCGCAGAAGAAGAGCCAGGTTCTCTTTTGCTGCATTCAAAAAATATAGGTCACATCTCAGTCAATCTCAAATAAACTGAGTGTAAACAGTGTATGTAATTAAATAATTAAGGTTGGCTTATCTCACCATCACAACCAGAGGTGTCAGTGCTGCTGATCTCCACAGTCCTGAAAGGAAGAGTGCGGTAGGTTTTCTGAGTCTGCTGGGAACTGACACTTCCTGAAACACACAAGTCGCAGCTATTAAAATAACACTCCAAACAACACATACTACACTAAACCAGGTCTGGGTATCAAAGTGAACCTTTGTTTGAAAGGGCTGTTTACTCACTACTACAGAAATGCATTTCACTAATTCATATATCTTTGTGATAGCCCTCTAAAGTGTAAAAAAGGGGTATAAAAACTTTGTGAAGTGAGCGTATATTGAAAGTTGTATTTTTATATATACAGATCTGCTTTGCCCTCTGAGGCCAGGGTGGAAGTAGTGAAAAGAGATTGTTTATCAGTAGTAATAAAAAGTCAAAAATCACATTCTGTAATATAAATAAAAAGTTTACCTTCTGTGATCTCACCCTCCAGTACCGTATGTGTTCCAGCTATAAACAGAAGAATAGACAAGTTACTTTAGTAGAAATGTGCCTACAAAAACACTTTATGATGTAAATGTAGCACTTCTAAAAGATATTTTCTATAACACTACTACTAAAACTATCCCAAATCCTTTACAAACTACACAAACACAGGAAACTCACTGGCAGAGAAGAGGTTGTGTACGGCCCGGGTGACGTTGAGTGAAGGCAGCTCCAGACACTGGGCCAGGCAGGCGAGGGCGTGTCCTTGGACGGTGGGTGATTCATCAGTCCGCCGAGCGAACAGCACGCTCTGAATGAGGAACTTGTGCGACAGGAAGAAGGCAAGCTCAAGGTCCTGACACTCATCTGGATTCCTCTCGGGCTGCTCCAGCAAAACCATCACAACATCCACAGAGAACAGCCGGTGCACCATCTACACATGAGAGCATGAACAGACAGGTCAAACCAGGATTCTAGTGAGAAGTGATGAAGACTGACTCGTTATTAGGCAACTGACTGACCTTCGGCAGGGCGTACAGGGAGCCCTAAAGGTCTAAGTCTTTACTGAGCCTCCTGTTTGAATATTATTACTGTCTTTTAATGACTCCTTGTTTAGCTTATATTCAGTGCATATACATGCACATGGAAATTGAAGAGACATTGGTCAGTCTGATGATCACCTCCACTCCACTACTTTCCATGCTCATTAGACAGAGCAATGTCTCTTCAATTTCCAAATCAAAGGTCACCCAAAGCCTGACTAAAGTCCCTGTGGGAATAAATAAAAATAAAACATTAAAAATAAAACAATTTCTGTATATAAATTTTATTTTTATTCAATTTGCTCTGTGAAAAGCAGCTGCATTTTGTCTGCTCATCTCCCAAAGGATCATCACTATGCTCTTACACACAGAAACAAAACTTCAAAATTCAGTTGTATCTTAATAAGGCTGGTGATCAGAGGTGCGATTTACCTTTGTGTGTCTAGAGAAGTTAAATAGCCACTTAACAAAGCGGGCATATTCTGTGCTTGTCATCTGAGACATCAGCATACCCACAGCCTGGGCACCGTGGCTTCGAAACTCGCTCTTCTCCACCATCTAAACACCCACAGCACAAAGTCACAGCTATGACAAAACATCAGCTGATAACAACATGACAGCAAACTATTTTACTAATATTATTATCAGCTTAAAGTAAACTTTAAACAAACAGCCATCCACAGTCACACATTCATTTTTGTTGTGATTGATTGTTTACTTAGATTCACCTGAAAGCAGATATGCTGCAGGAGGATCTGCAGGAAAGGCAGCGCCAGCTCCTTCAGCTCATCCACAATATGACTGTAATCACAAATCACAAGACACAAATAACATGCAAAGTAGAATATGGTTTGTATGTTGTGAGACGTTGGCTCCACCTTTACACTCCTAGATATCCAAACTTAGTAAGTTTAGTTTCCTCCATTTCCAGAAATGTTGGGAATTTGTCACAAATGCAAAAACAAAATTGTTGACAAAAAAGTGTTGATCCATGATTCATCTTTACTTGCAAAGACTAGGTCTTTAATCGGTGCTCTTTTTAAACGCAATCAGAACTCCCTCACCTACAACACTTTTGAATGAACCAGATCGCTCACACTCATTTCATAAACTTTTCTTATTTTGCGTCTGTTCCAACTTTTTTTGATTTGTTGCAGGCATCAGAAACTAAATTTGCTAAAATTACAAAACACAAATAAACTGGATTACATTTGTAAAATTAAAATGAACTGTGCATTTTTTGTTGTGGTGTTTTTGTAGTTTTACCATACTTCCAATCCATCATTAAACAAAGTCAAATAAGCCTTAATTTCAGCATGGTGATTGGGAGAGAAGTTATCCATCTGACAACTAATGCAAGGAGCATAAGGCTCGCAGAATATTCCTCATTTGGGATAAATACCAATAAAGATGCTAAAACATTTACATTTAAATTAACATGTGATCAAAATACAGCTGTTTACCATACAAACTGGATGGCCTGGTCACGAGTAGTGAGGATGGACTGGCTGGGTATGAGCAGGGTGGGCTTTCCTCTGTTGCCTTTATTCATCATCAGGATCACATAGAGAAGCCGGTGAAAAACTCTCCGCAGGGACTAGACAACACACATCAGTTCAGATTTGAAACATCCCCTCCGTTAAAGACTAATAACATCGCCTTTGCCTCATTTTTTAAAGCAGAATAAAATCATGCATACTTTAACAATTTGGAAGGGAAAATGTGTCATATCTGATCACCCTGAAGGTATTAGAGATGTTTCCATAGTTTCCATAAAGTGGAAGGGACAACTGGATTACTTACTTCTTTCTGGTCTCCATGTTTTGGTGAGCAGAGCAGCTGCAGGCCATAGAAAGCCATCTCAGGAACACTCTTCAGCTTGGTGATATCTCTGCAGAAACAAGACAACAGCCATCACTTCTCTGCCCAGGATACATTCTTCAATGTGGCAAACAGAAGTCAGAAAACTCACCGTGCAGCAGCAAAGGTTAACTCTCCAACGACTGGCTCAAAGTACAGCAGCTTGCTGAAAATCTAGAGCAACAACACAAACAGGTTACCTCCTGAGTGTGGTACGAAGCAGGTGTGATGGTGGACTCGGTTCTTACCTGTGTAAAGCTGCTGGCGCTCTGTGGTCTATCCTTGAGTGGAAACATTTGCAGAAGTCTGAGGAGGCTTTGCACCAGCAGAACCACAGCATCTCTGATCTTCATCAAGTCCTGCCCAGAGAAATGAAGTTCCTCTTCCTCCTCCTCTTCATCTACCTCATCCACTTCCATCTGAGTTCAGACACCATAATTTCCACACTTTTGCATAATAAATCATTTTGTACATCTCCATCTGTGGTAGGGCCATCATAATGATGCTAATCCATCATAGCGATGCAGGTTATAAAAAGGCTATTTTGAAAAGTAATGTGGTGCATTCATAGTAACTCTTATATAACAGCAACCCATTGAAATGATTTCTGATACAGGACTTTACCTCAGCAGGTTCTTTCCGCTGTGGTTTGGAACGTTTGCCCTCTGTCTGCGAACTCTTGAGGCCATCTTTCTTGCGCTTCTTTCCAGAGTCCTGAGGCCAGCAGTGGGTAGTCATGTCTGAACACGTCTCAAACAAAACCTCATGGAAAACCTTGTTTGCGATGCTCCCTGAAAACATAAATGCATATGCAGAAAGACTGAAAAAAGTCCATATAAAATACTTACACACACAAAACCATAAACATTAAAATGCCAGAGTCCTGTTCAAAAGTTTGGTCAGTTTTTAGCAAAAAGGTTGGTTATTGTAAAAAAGGTTTTCTCACTTGCAACACTACACACAACATGCTATTGTTTGCTGATGATTGGCTTCTGTTCAGCTTTAATTATGCTGAAGATACTAACAGCTTATGAACTAAAAGGTTAACTGTGGAATGTTTACCATTAGCGGCTGTGCAGATGTTTCTTTATCACATTTACATTTATATTTAGTCATTTCGCTTTTATCTAAAGTGACTTACCAAAAGGCACAAAGCAATAATTTTTTTAAAAAGTCAGGGAGAAGACATCTGAAGCTAAATCAGATGTTTGTTTAATGAGAGCTAAGCCTTCATTCAGGCTCTTACATCAATTAAAAAAAACATACAAATTAAATAATTAGGTAGTTTAATTAAAAACAAATTTTAATTAAAATAAATAGGTAGATTTTGAATAAAACCTTCTTGCCACAGTTTTAGCTAATCTACCCCTACACTCTACACTGCAGACTATATCAGTTGTTTATTTCTCAGACTTTCTCACCAGGGATTCCCAACAGCAGCAGGTAGAGTGAGGCAGCGTGCAGTGCACTCACTCTCTGTTGGACACTGGCCGCTTTGGCTTTTCCTGCCAGGACAAAATAGGACAACACAGCCACCAGAGACTTGATGGACACTCCGTTCTCTCCCAAAATCGCCCAGATACTCTGAAATGCAACATGGGACATACTCAGTGACTACTGCTGCCAGAAGGCAGGAAAAAATTATACAATAATTAGAATAGTAATATAAAACTATACACTTGGCCACATGTATTATTATTATTATTATTATTATTATTAATGTTGTTATTATAATATGATTTAAATATCTATTGTGGATTCATATGTAAAACTGACAAGATGATTTTGAAAATTAGGT
>OMLM01002765.1:75938-93802 GCA_900302695.1 Helostoma temminkii
AAAAAAAATTTTTTTAGAACAGCTTAATTTGCCTGTTGAGGAGTCTTTTGGAAAAAACATTCATAAAATAATTAAGATTTATGCGCTTTGCTCTTTATTGTTGCATTTATTTGCTATTTATTTACTCATTATTTGTTTATTGGGTTTTGCATTTAGGTTTTAACTGAAGATGACTGTAAGGTATGAACTGAAATTTATTTTCAAATTCACCCAATATTTGCATATTAACAATAACAATCATTGATCTCAGGACTGAAGATTCTGCCAAGTCTGTTGAGAGAATCGTTTAACAAATGTACATTTTTCAACATATTTGGACTTATTCTGTTTGTCTTTCTGTAGCATTCTGTCCTGAGTGATCAGTGTGATCGCTATTAGTTTCTTTGACCTGCACATTGCCAGAAAGCTAGCAGGCAGAGGGTTGTTCTTTTATGTCATCTACACTATTCACTGTTAAGGTGACCTACATTAAACCCACATTAGAATTAAGAGAGCTGCATTAATGAATAGTACTCTGATCCCATGGAAACTGAACTTGTATTAGTTTTAATGATAATTATTATGTTTGCAGGAGGCTTTATGAACTGGCTACCTGACTGAATGTTCATCCTAAAGAGACTCATGAGAAATGTGGAGGAAGACCAGCATCATCATCTTAGATTTAATTATGTACAGAACATCAACAATGAAGACACATTTTTAAAAGAACAGGCCATTTATTGGTATCAGTTCATCAGGTCAGTTCAGATGTTGAGATATACACTTTCACAGAATATATCAGTGAATGCTTTCATGTATTTGAATCTTCTTTTTTAAACGTTTTTTTGTAGATTTCATTAATGCCAGAGATTACTGGATTAGATAATACTTTATTGATCCCCCAAGTGGAAATTCACGTGTTACAGCTGAGTTAAAACTAACATCAAAAGTTAAACACCAGAACAGAATAAATCTAGCATAATAATATAATATGTTATTAATATATAATAACAATATACAATTAGCAGTTTGCAGTTTGCCAAGGCCACTTCAGTCTGGATGATGAAGACTGAGAAGTCCAGTGGTGGCAGGGCTTCATTTTCCTGTTCGCCTGGCCCAGATGAAAACTGTCCATTTACAGCCAGTCAGGACTGAGTTCCTTCATCCAGGTCTTGCTCTGGTCCTTGATCAGTGCAGATGACTGGTCAGTTTTATTGGAGAGACATCAACAAGTTTTCTCAGCACTTCTCACCAGCTCTGCTCCCTCAGGTCCTGGTGGATTTAAGATCTTCAGGAGGATTTCTGGTGGATTTTAGTGTCTCTATCCTGTTAGCAGGCCTGTGTTTTGCACGGCTAATAAATAGCAGCTAATAGCATGCTAGCTGAAAAATAACGCTGTATCAATGCCTCACCAAATGTCATTACAGGACAAAATTGATTTATTTAATGTTTTTTCAGAAGTGATGGCCTATAAAAAGAGTTAAGAATTAGCAGAAGAAAGTTTATTTGTAGTTCTAAATATATTTAGGATGTTTTTCGCTCCCACGACATTATTCCTCTCTCTTACCATTACAATTACATGCAAATTGACAATATGCAAATTAGTCGATGACGTCAATTAACGACTTCTAGCGACTTTTCTTACTGAAGAGTTGGCAAACTTGATTGGGCAGCTCAGCCAAGCGTGGAGTCGTCTCACCACACTGAATGACCTTTCACAACAAGTCTACATAATTACTGACTGACGTTATGCTAATCTACAGTCTTTAGCTCGTTTGTTTATCAACTCTTACCTTCTTTGAACTCGTCTCTCTCTCTTCCTGCTAATCGAGCGACCGAAATCCGCACGCGCTGCAGTGTTCGGGATACACCGGCGCGCGCAACATAAGTGTTGGGGCACGTGCCCCAATAAAGGTGGTCTAACGATGCTTCCTACCCTGTGAGGTCATGGTTTTACTTTAAAATAATGGATCTCAGTCCTTTTTGGTTGCTTCTCCATCACTTCCTTAAACATACGCGAATATTTAAAACAGGCTTTTTGTTCTCGAACAAAAACACCACAACCACACAACCACACCTGGGGTGTGGTTGCTGGTCTGTTTGTCCCTTTTAATCCGCTGGTTATTAAATAACTGGTTGAACCTTAGAAAAGGTGACGGAACAGTTTGTACTGTTTGCAGGTTTTCTGCACACATTGGTCACTATCAGTGGCTTTGGAGACACTAAATCCAGTTATTAAAACACAGTTGCACTTTTTGTGTTTAATGGTTGTGTTCTATAAAGATCTGAAAGATCATGATTGTTTGTGTTTTATCACATTAGAAATTTTGTGTTGATATTTGTGACATTGGTGAAGTTTAGATCACATTTTATGACCAGAAACACTAATGTGCAATATATTTCATTTTCTTTTTCCATTACATCCCAGGGGAAAGGCTCTGAAAGTGCAGCACACACCCCACCATTATCCTCCTCGCCATGTCGCAAGTTTGGTTTCAACCACGTGTCTTGACCACAAATCATATCTGGCTTTGTTTCTAGTTCATCTATGGAATGATTGAATCAATCCATCTGGTGTAAGAAATCTTGTATTGCAAAGGATATTGAAACTGGAACTATTACTGGATCTTTGCTGCAGACCATCAGTCATAAAGGCCCACTATGGTGGACTGCAGGAAAGCTGCTGCTTTGACAGTTTACTGACTTTTCTACACTCCAGTCGTGCTGGAACAGTCATCAAACTGTAATTTAGAATGTGACGTGTCCACATGGATGTGCCCTCGTCTGTTTCACTAAACATTTTTCCCTCCACAACAGCACACACCCTGATTGCAGCTGCAACACGTGCACCCACTTGTTAATTCCTGTGTCTTAAGGCTACACGACCAAATTTTTTGACAAGTGAAGCACCTAACTGATTTTGGATCAGCATCACTTGGAAATCCCCTTGACATTCAGTCATAAAAAAGTCATATTCATCCTTTGTGCATTAACTATGTTTTCCTTCCTTCAGATTGCACGTGATTGTCTCAACGCTGAGAGATATCTCTTTAAATTTCCCAGAAGAAGGAGCTTGCTAAAGCAATATTTGATTCTTATATCATAAACCTACAAGGACACTGGATATTTTTCATAAAATATTCTTGTGATTATCCCAGTTTTTTACACATGAACAGTAAAAATGTTTTTAGCACTTCTGTTTTTTTTGTCAGTCCAGTTCTTTCAGCTTCTGTTCCAGCCATCTTCTGGAGGACAGATGAACAACTGGATCATCTTTGTACTGGTCCTTACAGCTGGTACAAAGTCACTACCGTTGGTCGGTTTACACAGAACATTGTAAAACATTTGACAAGAAGTAACTCAACTGCCTGTAACTTTTTTCAAATATGTTTTACTAGAAATAAGCTCCAGAAATGTAACTGTGGAGAGATGCTGTCGACACTGAACAGACCATCAGCTCAGCATCTCCATCTCTTCTTCCAGAGCATCCACATTATTCTCTTTGCTGTACGTGGCCCACTTGTTGAGCCTGCTGTACAGAGGCAGCCCTCCTTTCTCCCTGTATAGGTAGACCCCAGTCACTCTGTTCCAGTTTGTGCTGCAGATGGGACTTGTACGGTGGTTTTCAGGCATCCCCTCTTTCTCCTCCTTCTCCAGCGCCACAAAGCCAAAGAAGCTCTTAACACTCTCCGCAGCCAGGAAGCGGGCGTGGATAGCCGCTGTGCGTTGGAAGAGCATATTTTCATTGGCACGGAACTGGGACCAGTAGTCCTCCTGCAGGTAGCCCAACGGAGAAGAGCAGCGCTTCAAACACAGCATCAGGAACACTGCCAGACACATTCCCGCCACCAGCAGCCAGCCTGTCAGCTAAAAACAACACAGCTACATTAATCACACTGTCCCCTGTCACAGTACGTATATGTTGTGTGTTTGTTTGTTATTACTTTGTAATTGCTTTGTTTGTTGTTGGTTGTTTAGCAACCAGCTGAAGAATCAGCAGTTGGCACATTTAGGGATGGAACATGGTTCACAAGTCTGCTGATGCAGATGCTTACAGCGATGCTGATTCATGTGCAGCCATTAAACATTGACTGAAGTTCATTTGATTAATTAAAGTAAAGGTTACACAAAGTTGTGAAAATTATGTCAATTGAAAGTAAAATATTTGCTTTTAACTGATAATATTCATGTATTTATGCGAGATGAAAGCAAATATATACACACAAATATATATATACATATATATTTATGAATATATATATATATATGAATATGAAAAGTAATATGAAAACTAACACAAAAGAATTTAATGGAATCCGGAACCTTGACTTCAGTTGATTTTATCAACTTGTGGAGAAAAACAAAGCATGAGGTGTTGCACTACCTGAGATTCATATTTCATTCGCCGCGAAATTTCAGTTTGGAAGTTTTGTAACTCCTTTGGGACACTTCCTTGACATGGGAATTTTGCCATGACCTCTGATCCATAACCTGATGGGAAGCCCTCCAGCGTACTGGGGTCAACAAATTCAGAGAGGGCACAGGTGTACGCTTGGCCCTGCAGCAAAGAGATGACCACCCATGTCAGAGGAGCCACCACAGCTCGGCCGATGATGTTTCCTATCAGTGCAAAGGCTGCAGCTCCTGACAGTTTGTGGCAATTTCTAATTCGACACTCAGACACCAGGTCCCAGGTTCTCCTGTTCATCATTATTCCTATGAGGAAAAATGCCAGAGCTGGAACACCAATGACAGCCAGGCCGTAGATGTAATTCCTCCCAGGGGAGCAGGGACAGTCAAAAGCAAAAACAGTGTATGCAGTTTGTCCAGCCACAGTTCCCAGAGCAATGAGACCATTGAAGATCACCACGTCTTTGCTCTTGAAGAAGAGAGATGCAAACTTAAAGTTCTCAGAGATGAGTGTAGCAGCAGCAGCCGCCATCTTGGGAGCTGCTCAGAATAAAAACTGAAGAGCTGAGTTCGGATTACGGCAACGTCAGGCTGCAGAGAGGAGGAAGAGAAGAAGAGTGTTTTTCAAATAAATACACTTATAATCATTACAGTCGTCTGATGTGGTGGAAGAAGACACAATGAGCACATTGTGTCTTTTTTGAGCCCCTGGGTTAAAAAAAAACACCAGAGACTGTTGCAAATATAAATGCTGTTGCTTTGGGAAACATAGAGTCACTATGAAATGCAGTCATGCAAACTTACGCTGCGACTGTCCTGAAGTGGAACATGTGATTCTACCTCAGTAATCCACTGTAAACATCCAGTGTAGTGACATCTCAGGGAAAAAGAGTCCAAATCCTAAAAAAGAACTTTCCAACTGTTAAGATGAAGAGAGAGATACTTCTCTTTGTGTGTGACTTTGAGTCTGTGCCGGCAGTTGACTGTGCTCCAGTGAAGACTCACAGTCAGGGACTGCCCTCCAGTTTCCTTGTGGAGAGTGAAACACAAACAATCCGAAAAATCTGGTGAGCAAGTAGAAACATGTGTTGGAGAGCACAGAGCGGCGCAAGGCAACACAGCAAGCGAGAGCCTGTCTGACCCATTCAGGAACTCACCCAACCAGTTTGGGCAGAGTGACATTCATTCAAAAACACTTTTAGATAAAATCTAATGCAATCCAGTAGAACAGCTCTCCTCTGTTATCCTTTCAGTTTTTAAATTGAAACTGTGAGAAATGTGATAATTCTACTGCATGTGTATTATTAAGGTCAGTATGGGAAGTGGAGTCATACTGGAATACATTATGTTAAGAGGTGTCTCTAATGTTTTGGACCCCTCATTGATTAAAATAAGGAGGCCAGCGTCAGCTCTGTGATAGACTGGTGACCTGTCCCCGCCTCTTGCCCAGTGACACCTGGGAGTGGCAGTTAGAAAACTCACAGTTAGGAAAAGGTATAGAAAATGCTCAATAGTGGACAGAGTCTCTGATCAGCTCAGTTAGTAAGGAGTTCAATCTTCTGAACATATGGACACATTATAACCACCTTTCACTCTCAGCCTCAGACTCATTCAGGGACATGGGTTTATTTTAAAAAGCAGTTATGGCGTGGTGTCTCTCAGTACACAGCTATTTTGCACTTTATTTCTCAATTGAAGGAAATCTGTTTAAATATGATGACTATGAATCCTAAACAGTAAACATATAGTAAATATATATTTTTATGAAAACTTTTATGAAAATCTTTACTCTCCAAATCCATTGTGGTGGTGTATAAAAGCAAAATCCTAAAAACTGCCAAACAACTGTACCTATCATTATCTCTGTAAATAGACTGCCTGCTTCATATTCACAATTCTGAATATGACACTACTGAAATTATCTACTGGTATTTAAGTTTTTTAACTTAATAAAATTTATAACCTCAACCCTAACCCTTAGTGTTGCAAGTAAGAAAAATTAGCTTAAAGTGTTGCAAGTAAGAAAAGTTGGTAGCATTAGGATCTGAGCGACTTTGGTTCATGCTGAGGCTTCTCCAGAACAACAGGTATTTTGGGCTATTACTGGTATCGTGTGGTATCAGTTCGTGTGTCACTCTGTTCAGTGGTTACTTCTGGTCTGCTTGATCACACTTCAAATAAAACCGATCCGATTTCTGCAACGCAGCAAGTTTTAAAAATATCCTCAGGCACTCACTCAATGAATGTGATCCAGCTAAACAATCCAGAACTATCTAAGCACAGGATCAAATGTTATCAACAAGCACAAGCATTAACATTTAGTCCACTGTTAATGAGCAACATTTCTTATTGAATGGATCAGTAGAAGTAAATAAAATAAAGCAGAAAGGTGAATTTTGTTGCTTGTTGCCAAATGTCTATTTGCATGTTTCCATCAATCTGTGTGGAAGAGCTCCATGTCAACAGCCTGTATGCAAAACCAGGGAGCCCAAACCCTGCCATATTCAAATAACTCTCATTACTAGTGTACTAGTGTCCTTTGACTCATATGTTCATAATATAGCACCACTGTCTGTATCCAAAGATTCAGAGTTCTTACAGGCACAGAGACGTTGACCAGCACCTCTGTACAAGCAGAACCTCACTAGACCAGTTCAATAAACACTTATATTTTTACATCTCTCTGGGGTCTTTTTTTGATTTGTGTTTAATTGTGTCTCCTTGTAGTTGTATTACATCTGTTTGTGGTCATTTGCGTGATCACTTTCTCTCTCTGGCTGTTTAGGCTTTAGTTTCTTTATAGTCACTGTATGTCTCATGACATTTTGGACGGTTTTAAGTGTCTTTGAAGCAGTGTTGTGCTTCTCTGTTGCTTTGCTTCTGATTCTAGTCACTCTGTGACTCTTTGTAGCTGTTGTGATAATTTAGCATTTTTCATCAACCTCTTGTCGCTTTGTGTGTTTTTTCTCTTATTAGCTGTTTTGTTCCTATTTGTGGTTGTGATGCACCACTTTATGGTACGTTTTGTCTCTCTGCAGTTTTGCATCTCTTCTATTTTGGTGTCTTTGATAGTGGTTTAGCATCATTTTGTTTGTTTGTTTGTTTGTTGTTGTTTTGCGTTGCTTTGTATCAGTTTCACGATTGTAATTGTTTGGTGTCTCTTTTGGACAGTGTTGTTCTTTCTGTAGTCACCTTGTGTGTGTTGGTGCACACATTACATCACTTTGTGCTCGTTGTGGTCATTTTATATAAGTCATTTCAGACTCTGATAGAAGTAGAGGAACATTTAATTAGTAAAGCAGCAAGAGACTGGATGATCACCAGAAATATCAGCTCTCTGTGAAAACAAACTGCAGCTTCCACTGTATAAGGTCAAAGGTCACAGATCAGGAGTCAGTGGTTGACCATAGAAGAATTAGGACACCAGAGAACATGCATGCAATAAATTACACACCAATGCATGTGTCCTAGACATCAGAGTATAGAATCTTTCCCTCGCGATCTTCCCATGTAACGCACATTTTGGGTCTGTGGGCCACTCTGGTCACGTCCAGGTCAGGTTTACTGTAGTACCACTTGGTGAGGAGCTGGTTCATCTGTTCCTCCTTCGTTACACCATGAAGTCTCTCCTCCTCTTCGGCCTCCCACTCCTCGTTACAGTTGGCGATGAAGGGCGGATGGGGAAGACGGAGTATGCTGTCCTCCCTCATGTCCTCGAAAAACTGCACCACGCATTTCCGGGCAAAATCACGAGCGTGCAGGACGCAGGTTTCGTCAAAGAGCTTCTGCTCCACGTCCAGGTAGTTGCTCCAGTAGCGTGTCTGCAGGCAGGTGGCGTGGTCTTCAAAGCAGGGTTTGATGAGGCGTCCAAGTGCTCCCAGTGCAATCAGGAAGAGAAGGATGGACCAGCCAACTGCCTAGACAGGGTGAACAACATTAACTACACAAAGGCAACAAAAGCCATCAGGCATGTGGTGCAGTGAAACAAAGGCTTGTCTGTCAGTGGCACCAATTGTCCCTGATCCTCCCATAGAGAGGACTGATTTCACATTCCTAAGTCTAATTTCCTGTTCTCTTGCACCTGTCGATCATGGTTCACATTACATTTTTCTCATGCTGACCCTTGTCCATCCCTTCCTTAAAACCACCGGATGGTGTTACTAGTTTGACTGATCAATGTTCAGTAAGTGACTGGTGACAGTCTATATTTAGGTTAAAAAGGTTTAAAATTGCATTTCAGTTTATCATATCATATTTAGCATATCTAAAGCTTCAACAGACTGAATTAACAAAATCAAGAGGATGCTTTCCAGTTATTCTTAATGTTCCTGTGTTTCCACAATACTAATGAGCCACAGCAGAGAGATAGTAATACGAAGAATGAATTTTATAGTTGCTCTGTCATTTCAAATGCAGCCAATCACTCTATAACATTCAACTATAATCAGTCTGCATTAACAATGAACTGCTTGTGAATCAGTCATTTCAATTTTTCTGTTATTAATAAACAGTGATGCTTAAACTGTAAATCACTTAAAATGGATTTGAAATCTATGAATTTATCATCATCTGATACACACATGCGGTAATAAATGAGAGCCTTGGTTTGTGATATAAGTGAACTCCAACACTGGTCTGAGCGTACTATAATTCTATAATTCTATAAGGTCTTCATGAAAGTACTAAAGTGTGTATGCAGTACTGGATGTGTATGTATACTGAAGGTGCATCAGCTTACTTGGGAATAACAGCGGACATAACGGGACACTGCTTTGCGGAAGGAGCTGTTGGTGAAGATAACGTCCTCTTTGCAGGGAACCTTGGCCATGATTCTGATCAAATCCAGACCTGTATTATTGGGCATACCTGAGGAAATGCACCATTCGGATAAATGATCGTGATCTATAAGAAATTCTCTATGTTGAATATTGTTTTTTTTTTGTTTGTTTGCAGATACCTGAGAAGAGTGAAGAGTCTACACTCATACTGAAGGCACAGATTAAGATTTTTCCATCCAGCAAAGTGACCAGGATCCAAACCATTGGGGCCAGCAGGGACCTCTGGAACATGGATGAGAACAGGTACCTATAGGAACACATAGTAAAACCACATGTCATACTTTTGTATTTTACAATATTTAAATATTTGAGCATGACAGTTTATTAAATCTGGATTCCTACTGCATAATAAATACTGGATTTAAGGGAATTCATAAGTGCGGAGTGTGATACAAAAATCCTTGGCATATAGTAAATAACAGCTCACTAATTACACAATGATCTCATAATTACAAATAAATAATAAAATCACAACCAGAGGTTCATTCACTGGCCATGTTCAATGAAAATAGGTTTTTGTTTGGCATGGACCTGAACAGGATGATCACAGTGACTGCACAATGCCAGCTGTCAAGTGAAAGCATGCTGATATGGTGTAGAGGAGATATTATTTATAGATGGAACTAATGCAAGTATCAAAGCCCATGAAAACAATGAAAGAAAAGATGACAGCACAAATGATAAAAAAAACTTGCAGTTGGCTCTTAAATATCTGTTTACCAAATTAATTTGCTTCATTCATCTTTAACTAAAAGAAATCACAGGAGAATCTGTTGCAGAAAGGAAACTGTGTGAAAAAAAACCCCTGCAATTTCCATAATAATGAAATCACTTCTGAGTTACATAGAGGCTTGTAGTTATAGTTGCAGGTATTACATGTGCATGTGTTTAAACTGCGAAGATTTAGCAGTTAAATGTTTTTTATATCTAGAAAAAACACCATTCCACACACTAGCTGTTCACATGAGAATTTGATAAAGTCTCTCTAAAGGACTGAAACAAAGTTTATATAAAAAAGGATAAGTTAAGATGAAAATCAGAAGCTGTCTATACAAGAAGATGAAGCCATTTCCATTTTCCTCAGTCACAGGCGCTGCACTAACACTGGTCAAAGCCAGTAATATGGAATTCTTGAAAAACAAAGAAAGCACCGATGAACTGAGCAACATACAAATAATGTGTGGGCCAAGGAAAACAACAGCAAATAGAAAAATGTGGCCATGACTCCAGAGGAAAATCAATCATAGACTCCAGCTTCAATCCCCATGTGCTTTATTGACTAGATGGTGACACTGAAATGAAGTTAGTTTACATTGATTCAGTGTCAAAGAGCTCTTTGTTCTCTGCATGCTGCATAGTATACAAGTGGTTAAATGTGTCATAGTAAACAAAAGAAGCAACTTACTTCACCACAGCTGGGTTTTTGGATCTGTTCCCAATGGGTCTCAGCCACTCGTCCATCATGACGCCTGTATGTCTGTTGACCAGGACCCCCAGAAAGAACAATATGATGGGCGGCACTATCATCACTCCCAGAGAGTACAGCTTGTTGTACTGAGGAAGGCATGGACAGTTAAAGTCGAAGCTGGTGTAGAGTTTGACACTGACCAAGGCCAGAATCATACAGATTCCATTGGAGATGGATTCAGAGTTGGACTGGAAGTACTGCAGGACTAACTTCAGACGCTCCATAGCTTAGAAATATACTGCAGCTGATGTTGATAATAGATTTTAAAAATAGCTGATGAAGTTTGTTTGAATCCGGGACGGAAACAATAATAGTAGTAGTAACTTACAATGTTACGAAACCAAAAGAAAATCTGTGAAGCTGGATTATTTACTTTCTATGTCCAACAGTTGACCCTACCTCAGAACACGAAGCAGTCCTTTATGGAGAAAATAATTAACCACGCACGCGTATATAGATACCCAACAATATATCGGTCCTGGACTGTGTTCAGCATTGATGCAGCGACAATCTGAGACTACATGAGTACACCTGAGCAGGTGACAGAGCTCTGTGGCCACACCCTGACTCATTGTTACAGGCTTCGTAAGAGAAAAGGAGCCACAGCAATAGTTTGTTTCTGGAACAACTGAACCAACAGATGGAACTGCAAAGAATTATCAATAGTAAACCAGTTATAACACTATATGTAGTAGTCAAACGGAAAGTGTACACTGTCAAATGCAACACCTGTAGCCTTCTTCCTTATATTACTTTCAGGAAGCAGAAATAAATTAAACTGGACACTGATTATATGATTTATATATATCTACAGTTTTAAAATGGCCCAAATCATATTTAGTAGAGAGCACTTCAGTAAATGCTATGAAAAAACATTAAAACATTAAAATACCAAATCATAGTTTATTTATATAAAAGATACAAAAGAACATGTAGATATGCTTCAGCTTCAAGAAAGTGCTTCAAATACAATGTGATCATTAGTTTTAAATGTCCAAATAGAAATCTACCTGACAAGGTCACATCACAACAAGCTTTGTCATCTTTCAAAAGTAAAGTCTGATTCAAGGCAGGAGACAACATAACTCCTAACAAAAACATGTTTTATGTGAATGTGTCCTGAAAGTGAAGCAGCCAGGTGCTACTGTCTTATGATGGTCACTGTCAGGTGTAAAAGTGGTTTCATCTCTATGTCAGTCTTCAAAAACCTCAAGTGTCAGTCAGCTCTTAAAAACGGTACAGTGGTTCATCACCAGAACAGTACAACAAACGAATAAAGCTCCTGGAACTGAGAACAATCAAACCAGTTTACATAAAAGACAGAAACAAAGGAACAAACAGCAGTTTCAGGATATTTTCAGTCTCATTAGCTGAGCCATGTGGATGCAGCTTTTAATCATCTTAAGGACTGTGGTCAGAAGTTCGTATCGGAGCATTTCAAGTGTTCTCAGGTCAGTGTGATTTCAGACGACTGCTTGGCCTCGATCACTCTGAAGACTCCCACCTTCTCTTTCTTCGTGCTGGACTTGTCTTTGTCTGGAAATACAGAGACTTTCCGTGAGCTCTAACTGTACACACTGCCTAATTAACTGAAAACTGCAGAGGTGTGTGTGTCCTCACCCAACAAATCACTGCGATCCAACAGAATTTCCAGGTCCTTGTCACTGATCACCTTCCCCCTCGATGCTTTCACCTCCCTGAGACAACAGTCAAATGTTACTGTCTTCTTACTTTATATTTTCTATCTTTACAGTTGGAGTTGCGATTCTTACTTCTCAGTGCCTCTGGCTTTAAGCAGATCCATCAGCTCATCCAGATCAATGCAGCTTTTACTTTGGTTCAGCTCTGCCTTTCCACCTTTGAACTTATCTGTGGGGGAAAAGAGACAGAGAACAGTCATCCAATTGGAACTGGAAAACCTTGTAGACGTGGGCATCGTGTGCAAGTGAAGCCTCTCACTCTTGTGGATGACCATCTGCTCCAGCTTCCTCTTGGCAGAAGCTCTCTCCAGGATCTTCTGGTCGATGGTGTTTGCTGTGACCAGGCGGTACACCACCACTGGTTTGGTTTGCCCGATGCGGTGACAGCGGTCCTGAGCCTGCAGGTCTGCCTGGGGGTTCTGTGAAGGCACGAGGGGAGCATCATCACACATGCACACTGTCTGAACACAATACATGCTTGGTACATGCTACTCTCCGAATGGGAACAAAGTGTATTAGACCTTATCTTTAATCATGCACCCACCCAGTCACTGTCAAAGATGATGACTGTATCAGCAGCTGTCAGGTTGATCCCCAGTCCTCCAGCTCTGGTGCTCAGCAGGAAGAGAAACACCTCTGGATCATTTGTAAACTGGCTCATCTGAGGGGAGAAGAAAGACTCGATGAAACATTAGTGTGGATGCGTCACAGATAAATGAAGAAATGACAAATATCTTCAGGCTGTGAAACTGATTTGAGAAAAGAAACTGGGAAAATGGTGAGGAATGACAGGGTCACTGCACTTTTAAATGTTGGAAATGCAGCTACATGCTCCTAAACTATGGAGCCACCACTTTATTAGGCACACTTGTACAACCTAGTACAATCCAATACAGTAGATCTGCTGTGAATTCTACTTGTTAAATTTGACAGAAAGGTGATAATTCCACTATATCTTTATTATTGAGATCACAGTGGGTGGCAGCTGGTATTTTGTCTCCACTAGTTTCACTTTCAAACTCACATTTTCGTCTCTGTCGGCGTACGACATACTGCCATCCAGTCGGCTGTACTGGAAGCCCCGCAGATAGCAGTAATCCATCAGAATATCCAAGATGGACGTCATCTGGCTGAAGATCAGAACCTGGATTGAAAGAGTCAAATGTGCGTCATGTTGTGATGTAATTCATTAAAACAGCTCTGTATTGTAACAGTTGGATTTCAGTGTCCTGTCTCACCTTATGCCCCCTTTTCTTCAGCGCAGGCAGCAGTCTGTCCAGTATGAGAAACTTCCCTGAGCTCTGCACCAGCTGCTCATCAATCTGCACAGGACAGCAGGAAGGACAGAACGTGAGAAAAGGAATGCATAAGTGGAGGAAGGAGAAAAACATTTTACTGCCAATCACAGCAATAACAGTGTCTTACCTTGAACTCCTGTGTGGCAGGGTCCAGGGGGTACTCCACCAGGTAGGGATGGTTACAGCATCTCTTCAGCAGCATGAGGATGTTCTGCAGCTTCAGGTTGATCTGAGCATCCAGGGGGCTCTGGACATCCAGTACAGAGGAGGAGCTGCAGGAGACCAGAAAGCAGAATGAAAACTGGCTCTGATCCTCTCAGGAAGGGAGTCTGTGTGCAACATATATACTACAGTACCTCTGCTCCTGTTCTTTGCGGACTCTCTCCAGATACTTCTCTAGGTCATATGGGGTTTCTTTATCTGTCTCTGTGTAGTCCACCGCTTTTCGACTGCGACGCTTGGGCCTGCCGCTCGACGTCAAGGCCACGGGAGCCTCCGCCTGAAATCAATCATATCATCTATGTCACTGTAGCTGTGAGAACTCCACGGCTAAGAAACACATCCACAAAGACACCACCACATCAGAGAAGGCTTCATGGTGTTACCTTTTCCTGGCCCAGCATCTTGGCGATGGTCTTGTTGACCACAGCTGTATAGAAGGCCTCCTGTTTGGCTGTCAGAGGAGCATAAACAATGATCTCTTTCTTAGGAGGAACCTCCAGCGTCACATCTGACTTCAGCCTCCTTAGCAGGAATGGAGTCAGAATCTGAAACAGCAGAACACCTTCAGAGGATTCTGGTTTATTACCCTTTACCCACTGAAACCTCAGCACGCGAAGTAAGCGTTAGAGTGCGCGTCAAGACGAACCTGGTGCAACATGCTCAGGATGTTCTGCTCGCGCTCAGCAGCCACAACACTCTCAGCTTCCCCAAGGGTGTCGATGTCAAACCAAGACTCGAAGCTGCACAGCAAATGTGTTAACAAGAAGTTAGAGCTGAACCGTGTCGACAAAGAAATACCAGGGTGTCATGTGACAGGGCAAAATTTCATTAAAAAAAAGAAAAAAGAAAAAAGAAAGAACTGTGGTGGTGTGATGTGTCTTTAAACCAA
The DNA here is from genome assembly GCA_900302695.1 of Helostoma temminkii. Classification (NCBI taxonomy): domain Eukaryota; kingdom Metazoa; phylum Chordata; class Actinopteri; order Anabantiformes; family Helostomatidae; genus Helostoma; species Helostoma temminkii. Next base: position 90,743 of record OMLM01002765.1, read on the forward strand.
GCAGCAGCAGTTACCTCTTGAGATCATCAAAGACCTCTGGCAGCAGGAAGTTGAGGAGGGACCAGAGCTCGGCCAGGTTGTTCTGCAGCGGCGTTCCAGTCAGCAGCAGCTTGTTGTCAGTGGGAAGCATCTTCAGCTCCCGCACCAGCCGACAGTTGAGGTTTTTGATCCTGTGGCCTTCATCCACGATCAGGTACTTCCACTGGAAGCGCTGCAGCAGCAAGCACACATAGGATTTACAGGATTTACAAGTCACATAGGCCTGCAACTAACTATTATTTTCATTATTATTTCCTCAATTGTATTATTATTTTGCCAGAAGCAAACTGAAGAGGGCGCCAACTTTTGCTTCCAACAGTCCAAGATATTTGAATCAAATTGTTTGTTTCATATTAACCATAGCCCAAAACATAAAAATACACTATTTTTAATTAGATCAAACAATCATCACATCTGAGAAGTGTGATTTTCATCAATAGTCTAAACAGCTGCCTAGTAAAATTTTTATTGACTGACTAAATGTTGCAGCGCTATAGTCAAATGTTGATCAGATTAAATGTGGCTGAGGTGCGACCTCACTGTCGTCAGTGAGATCATGGCTCGCAACATGTTCCATGCACTTCACCAGCTAGTCGTTACATAATCAGTCACGTTTACATGTCAAGTTAAGGATGTGCTTTAATCAGGGATGACAAGAAGTTGCTGTTGTGTAGCTTTACAAAACTAAATGCTTTACCATCATCACATAACTGCCATTTATTCCACCCTGAGTCACTGTTGCAGCTTTGTATTAAGGTAAGGTAGCACTTAATTGGTCTTGAGGGCGACATTCTATAGTGTTAAAAGGCAAACTTAAAGTATTCTCCATAGTTAACTGTTGTCTTGATAATCTAGGTAAACATTCAAATGCACAAATATTTCACATTAAAGGTCATCTAGGTACTTCTTTCCTTTCCTCTTAGGCTTTTAATGTGAAATGTGCGCAGGAAGTGTCAGGTTTATTTGATCAAACTGCAGGTAACAGGTGATGACAGTAAAGACTTCACCTACAATATCAGCTGACACACACACTATGTTTGTTTATGTTTCAAGTCACTGCTAGAAAAACTCTGATCTTACCTGTAATAATTTTCTGTCAATCATCGAGATCTCAAAAGAGGTGATAACCACAGGGCACATGCTGAGGGGCCCCTGAGGCCTGCGGATCTGCTTTAGTACTTTGGCCCTCTCAGGCTGGGGCCCGTGGTAAAGCAGCACAGACACCTGGGGAAAACGTGATACTTATTAGACTGCAGACCTACAGACACTTGATGAGGTCTGTATTTGTCATTTATAATCAGAGTCTGGATCTCAACAACACATCCTCTTACGTCTGGAGTGAAGCGCTTGAACTCGTTGATCCAGTTGGGCAGAGTGGAGAGAGGGGCCACCACCAGGAAGGGGCCCATGACTTTCTTTTCTATCATCATAGCAATGTGAGCGATGCACTGGATTGTCTTTCCCAGCCCCATCTCATCAGCCAGGATTCCATTGATGCCGTTCTCCCACAACATCTGAAAAACACAGCAGCACCAGGGTATCTGAGGAAGCTCTACTGTCAGCTCAGACTTTGTTTGCCAACCACATGAGTTTATACTTCCAGAGACAGAGACTTAAAAGACTTTAACTTTAACACCATGAAGATACCCAGACACCACAAACCCCACATTGATCCAGCTCCACTCACCCTCAGCCACTCGATGCCTTCGATCTGGTACCACCTCATGACGCCCCCGGTGAAGAGCTGTGGCTGCTGGGCAGGGACCGGCTCGCCGTTCACCTTCCTGTGTGGATGCAGGAAATGTTTGGCGTTGTCTCGCACCGTCTCCGAGAGGCGGTTCTTGATGTCTTGATTAGAGTCACTCATCTTCTCTATATCCTCAGCTTCTAGTTTCCTCTGGGCCGGTCCCTCGTCCTAACATCAGACATTTGAGATATCCAAGCATGTCTATATGAGCGGTAGTCAGAAAGTCTACTTTAATAAACCTGTTCAACAGCATCCAAACACCCCCATCCAACCTTCTTGATTATTAATAGGGTTTAAACAATTGTTCGGTTTGGGGTTGGGGGCTTCTGCTTACAGACATTTGTGGGACTCAGGGAGCCACTGTTAATGTGTGGAGACTGTGTGTGTAAGGTAGGATGTTTGCAACACAGAGGCAGCACTTTCTGCCTCAGTTTCAGAACCGTTACCCCACCACCTCTCATGTACCCAGAGAAATAAAATGAACCGTTACCGCTTCTTCCACTTTTGCTTTCTTAGCTTGTGACATGATTTCCTGAAAGACAAGATCAAGGAGAACTGAGGTGAGATAATCAGTAAATGGCAAACGTACAGAACAGACAGGAAGTCAAACAAAACCTTACTTCTTTGGATATGACATCTGATATTTTGTAGTCTTCATCCCTCCTCCTCTTCTTTTTATCTGTATCAGCACAGAAGAATCAAAAACGTTGCACAAAGTTAATAACAGATTAAGTTTCCATGAACAGGGTTTAGAATATGTCTTTTCTTCGTGTTTTTCCATTTACTCACCTTTTTCAGGTTCTGCACTGTTCGTTTTCTGCATTTGGAAAACAACACTTATATTATTGAGTTATACAGTGTTATTATATTATTATTATTATTATATACTAATACTAAGCTCTAGAAACTGGATCAGGCAATATATTTCTGTCTGCGCTGAGGGTGAGTTTGTACATAGCCACCTCGTCGTTTACATATTTTAATAGCACTTTAAAGATTTTACATTAAACATTCATGCCTGTTTAAACTCTGCGAGCGAACCTTACTCAAGCCCAAACATGATTTCTAAATTTCTGCCTGAACCTGCCCCAAACACTTGGGTCCCAGTGGATCCCGTCAGGTTTGGTTCAGGTATTCAAGCTCTACTAAGCTCTAAGCAGGAAAACATCCCTCACCTTGTTGGCCTTCTTTTCCAGTTTCTCCTTCCTGAGTCTCTCCTGAAAAACAGTGTAAGGTGTTAGTGAGTCTGCCGCCTGCAGGTACAAACACAGCTA
>OMLM01002770.1:6942-18152 GCA_900302695.1 Helostoma temminkii
TAAAGCTTTAGTTGACCAGCAAAGAGTTGGTGCCACTCTGGAACCAGTTTTCCTGGCCAAGAGTCAGTACTTTGGCTGTTAAAATGTGAGGAACGGATTTGAAATTAAGCACTGGCTTTGAACCAGCCCTGAAACTGGCTTGGTGGAAAAGGGGTATGTCCAAAGACAGCTGGGGAGAAGACTTGTGGACTTTTTTGATCAGCGGTTTTAAAAATGTATGCACTACTGCTCAAAGCTTTGGCATCACTTAGAAATGACCTTATTTTTTTAGAGAAAAGCAGATTTTCTAACATCAGATTGATCAGAAATATGGTGTAAAGATCGTTAGTGTTTCTACTTAAACAGAGCATAGGCGTACAGAAGACCATCACCAGAAAAGACAAGTTGCACACCTTGATTGCTAATTTAACTTCATCTTCAGTTTAAAAGACTAATTGGTTGTTAGACAACAATTTTGAATTTTGTTAGCATAGTTCTAAACATTAAGTGACCCCAAACTTTGAATTTTGAGTGGTAATACACTCACTGGCCACTTTATCAGGTACATTTGTACAATCTAAAGCAAACCAGTACAGCAGCTCTGCCATAGAGTTTACTTATAAGGTGACCAACAAGTTTACAAATAGAGCAGTAAAAGTGCATCTGAAGGATTGTAATAAGTACTGGTCATAATAATAATAAAATAAAACAATGATTTTCAATGATTGTATCTGGCAATGGAAAAGGTAAAACTTGTCTTAAAGTTTCGGAGGCTGGTGTTGAACAGTAACACAAATGTCGGCGGGCAGTGGCTACCCCGCAGTGACCCCTGGGACTGGGCTCGCTTCAAAAAGAACACAGTTGACAGGCCAGCAGTATCAATGAGCTGACCTCTCTGCAGCCCACGCCAGCAGGTATTTTTCCAATTGTGTGTTTTTTCTTCCTTTCTTCACCTTGCCACAATTTGTTCCCGGTGTGTTAGAAGCTGTTGAAGTATGAACTGTGTATTTCGATGGTTGTCCTACTGGTACGGACACTGGTGGGCAGTGAAATGATGCTATAAATTCAGGTTGGCATATACTGTACATAGTACTTTTTTATAAAGCATTATCTATCTGTCTACGGACCTATCTACATTCTGTCTAGGCTGGGCACCAGCTTTTGCATTTATCTCCAGTGTAAATTGCAAATGTTACTAAATGTAAGCACACTGTCAAATCATAGCTAGTGGAGGAATATTACATGTCAACAGCATGAAATCACCTTTATCTCAACAGGCCCTAATAAGGTAATTGACCTTTTCCAATCACTGGAGGTTTTACTGGTGTCTTAAGCTGTGCGGAAATGTTGAAAAGTGAGTGTGTTTCTTGTTTCAGAGAGTACATGTTCTTTACTTTGACAGAATTTCTTCCTCCTTCCTGGTTGTCTAGGTTTTTTTCATCTCTAACCTTCCACATTTGGTGCACAAGTATATCTTAACTATAGACAATAGAGATCTAACATCTGGTTCCATTATGGATCTGGTTCAGCACCCAGATTAGTTAAAAATCCACACATTAAATCACACTTAAAGTTACAATTAACAAACCTTTGAAACAGATTTGAGAATGGATTCAGTTCAGATTTGGTATACTGATTCAGAACTGGATTCCAACTCAATAAAATGCCTTTCAACCTCTATCCCTACCTACTCTCCTATCTCCGTGTGCTGAAGAGACAGAGGGCAAATGTCTTCTTTGATTTATTTCCAGAGCAGTAGTATTGTGGTGCATGAGAACATAACATTTATTAAGCTATTTATAAATTGTAGTTGGAATATATACATGTCAGATGTGATTCCATTCCAGTTGTTGTGTGTTCAAGCAACATCCTGGTCTCTGTTCAGCAAGGAGGCCACATTACAACCTATAAACATCAAAATTTTTACATAGTCTCCCACTATTGTCGTTTCAGGAAATGCATTTGTGACGCCCTTTGGTTTGAATTCCAAAGTGTATTTGTTTAATGCTCTTTAAAGCTTGTCTCAGTATGTATTCACATCTGTCTTTGAATTCTCTATCTTACAGAATTGTGGTGCAAGAAATGTCAAGACAGATCTTGACTCCACCTCCGTCCCTACCCCCTCTAAAACCACTTAGCCATGCTGAAGTGCACTTTGTCCATAACTAGATATAAAGGCCCTTGTTTTGCTCCATTTGGAGAAGATGCGGTGTCCAAAGCATTGAGTGTAAAGCGCACATCTCCTTGTATATGTAATTTTCTGTGCAAATATGTGTTTTGTTTACAGAGGGGGAAAAGGTTCATTGGCAAACCAAGCATGAAGTGGAAAAAATATGATTCTGATGGAGCATGAGTGGTCAGTTAGAGATGTGTGCTTTCTTTTCTTTCTTGACTATCCTTGGGTCATATCTTTTTTTCTGTTGGCTCCACTTTCTTCCCCATCCAGCCCTAGAACCCTATTATATCTCCTTGATTACAGTCATCGAGAGCAGACACATAAGTTATAGAATTGGGTGTAAACAGATGAATCGTGCACTGCAGTTATGCTTAAACTTTAACATCCTTCCCATGTATTGTAGAGGAGTATCTGAAGCTGATGCTTGCTGTCCTGAATTCTGGAGGGCATGAAGGAGTGCTGTACTTTGGAAAGTGCTGCAAATTGAAAGCCGAGGGCCAGGCTTCTCTTTGATGGGAGGCAATAGTGTGTCCACGGAGATACGACCATGGAGACAAATTTGAGCACAATTTTCCGATTGTGTTACCATCATCGAACTAATACACAGCTGGAATCGCGTGCATTAGACAAATAGGACTTGCCACCCTTGTTGACAGCAAATGAGGCAACATGAAACTTGTTCAAACACAGGCAGCTGCACTTGTAGAACATTAGATATTAATATTTTCATTAATTTTGATGTTTAAAAGCATTGGTAGAACAAAGAAACATTAAGACTCAAAGTAGAAAGCATAGCGTTCCCTTTAGGCCACATGCCGTAACCGTTTTATTCACAGCAATTAAACTTGCTGTGTTCTTAAGCAGACATACATATCTTTTATAGCCTGTGGTGTTTTTGCTCAAAGGTTTATCCAGAGGGAAAAGCAGCCAACTTTCACACAACTCTGTTAATACTCTGCCATTCCTTTTCTTTTTCAATTTTTTTTCAGTGCAAACTATAGTATCAACATTTAGGTCAGTTATTACTGGTGTCAAGATGTTTGTAGCATCTCATGGATCAAACTTGAAGACTATGTTTAGGATCATGCTGCACTCTGACGTTACAGCTCATTCAGTGTCCCAGTCATCTCTTCTTTCATCAGACAAGCCCCTCTTTGTGGGTTCTCCTCTCTGCTCTGTGAGAGCCACATGGCTCAGACAAGAGAAGCAAAGAGAGCAAACACGCTGTGACAATCGTGTCCTCCTTTTTATTCCGGAGCTTTCACCATTGGCACGATGGTTGGCCAGGTTAATGTTTCCATACAGCATGTCAGCAGAAGCATCCTCTCCACCACATGCGCACACTGGTGTGACGGCTAGCTCGGACCTGTTTCATTGGAATGTTCCACTGTGACAGAACCACAGGAAGTGTGTGTGTGTGTGTGTGTGTGTGTGTGTGTGTGTGTGTGTGTTTGATCATTCTGAAACCATAATCAGATATATAGATTTTAAAATTAGGGTGAGGAAAAAATGGAATGCAATGCAAAGACATATTTTGACACAGTAAGACTTTAGAGCTGTATAATAAACTCACCAAGCATCCATGGTCAGCTAATTTTGTCAACCGTGTCTTTACGAAAGCCCTGGTAAATTCATATCAGCATTGCATGAATGGACTTACATTCTTATTTTCACAGCAAATGTGTGAATCATGGTGTGGCAAACCTTGTTAATCCTCCTGTTTACAGTTTTTTGAGCAGAATCACACTATTTAGGAAACATGGAGAGAACTGGAGCTTCTCCAGAGTTCTTTACAATCCTATGTCATTTATTCTCTGCATGACAGAATATTTAAACCTCTCTCTTTTTTTAGACTCGGGCCCATTTGGCTACTTTGGATTTAACATAGGCCAGCAACTTTTGCCAAAATAATTCCATTAAAGTATTTGGTTGACTTTCGATGTGATGCTTTTGTTAATTTTAAGCAAATGTGGCATGATTGTGTGCTACAGAGTGAGTCAGGTTGCCTCAACCATTGTGCTGTTCGCCTGACCATGCTCCTGAAATGAAGGGACATTTAGGCTACATATGGAGCAGAACTGCTGTCACATAGATTTGCTGTTCATATGCTTTGCTGGATGTGAAATTGCATCCAATTTGTTCATGGTTAGTTTGCACTTTGGGGAGCCGGGAATCAAGCTGTGCCAAACTGCCCCTTTTTACACACCTGTAGTCAGTGTGATGTGACACCATTATATTCAAATAATCAGATTTGTAGTAGTGATGTTTATAAATGATGTTGTGTTGTGATGTGGTTTCTTCATGGCAATTTGTCAGGTTTTCTGTACATGATTCCAAAAAAAAATAAAAATTATGTAAGGTCACTAACAATGTAATGTGTCTGGACATAAACTGACCTGAACTGAACATACAAGTTTGAAAAATATGATCCTTTGTTGTAGATTAAAGTAGCCAACACCTGAAAAGTTAGAATTAAATGTAGTATTTCACAGTGTACAGTATTAGCATATTGGTAGTATTTTAATAGTTTTGATTCTTACTGCAAAAGTATATTATGTTTTAAATTATAATGTCTGCTTCCCTGGAAGGATGTGTCATTATTATGATAATTGAACATGTAATATAATACATGTAATACTTGTAAGATCTTTTTCTATGCTTTTTGCAGTAGATATTAACTAGTTAAGAGTGATAATTAAATCAGTTTTCTCTTATTATGACACTGTACTGTGTCACCAGTATGTGAAACTCAGTATTACATTAAATATTGTGTACATATTTATTTGACTTGCATCAAGAAAATGTAACTCAATATTTTACTATAATTGGCCACGACATGAATCACCCAGTGTCCACAGCTAGTGGAATCCGTGTCCAGTGTCTTCTCACCAATGTGTGAGCTGTAAACAGAGAAATGTATGATCCCCCGTGATTAGGTTGCTTAACAGTTTAGAGGATGCTTTGAAAGTGAGATTCCTCCTCTCTTTAACCCATTGTCACGTTGTTTTTCAGGTCTATAGATCTGCCTCTAATCTGTTTAGTTGTATTAAATTGGCTGCGTTGACATCTCCTCGCTTTAAGGCTGGGATTCCTTTCTCTCCCTGGTCGAATACCCTTTCACGTAACTTAATATGCCATTTTGGTCCCCCAGGGACAATAATTGAGTTTAGGCGAAGTTTAAATAGCTTAAAGGACAGGGAATACAGATGGGCATCTCTGTGATTAACAAACTCCAGCCCAAGGTCTCTGTGTCAGGCACTGGATTAGGACATTACGAAGAGAATGACAGAGCTCTTTGGCACTTTATTCCCTCTCAATAACATTCTTTCACATATTAAGTTAATTCCACCCCTAGGTAGGGACTTTATCATGCAGAAGACCTTAATCCACTGTTGTTGAGTCCATCTCGCCTGGGCTTTGATGAAGCCCCCCTGCTTTTCTGTGGGTGCAGCGGGCCTTGGTAAGACAAAGCACCCGTGACAGAGACAATAAGATGCAGCTTGAACCACAACAAAAAGAGGTTTCGTCCACTGGAGTGGAGAGAAGAGGTGTTGTTGAAGAAAAAAATGAGAAAAAACATCAAAGGATGAAGAAAAAGAAGACAAATTCACACAAGAGTGCCAACACTTCTGATCAAGAAATGTATCACTATTAACGCTGTGTGTGCTTTTATTAGGTGTAGAAGCCCCGGCACCACTGATCTCTTGTATAGCACTATATCTGAGGGCCACCTTTGACCCCCTGTTGAAAAGCTCCAGTTGATATGATGAGCGTAAGCTTTGAGTGTTCTTTTAGATCTCGTATTCGTAGAATCCCAAATTGAAAAGACGTGTTTGTGGTGCCAGCAGCCAATTTATCCTTTGGCTTCTGTCACTCTGTATGGGAAAAAAGATTAGCAGTCAGTCCCCCACCCTGTGAAATGACCACCAAGGGAAATTGAAAAGTCACAGAAGATATATTGGAAAGTTTTTGTGCTTCTAATTGATTTACTTAGCTGGAATTTAACGGGAAGTTGAAGAAGTTTAACAATTTAAAATATTCGAATGATTTCCTGAAATGAAATGAAATCGAATCAACTTCAATTGTCTTGCACAGTATGGACAAAAAGCTGAGCAGAGCACGAGAGCAGAGCATATGAGCAGAGCATATGAGCAGTCCATTGAGCTCTCTGTTGAAAACATCTCTGCTGCACCCTGAATAGCATAATTAATTCAGTCACCTGTCTGAACCTAAGCTGTCCATTTGATTGTCAGTGGTGCTGAGAGTCTCTGAAGGTTTTGATCCTTCCAGCGCTAACAGATGGTTGTTGTGGCTCGGCCTGGGCTGGGAATCGCTCCTTAACAGCAGACAGAGGGTTGGAGGGGGGAAAATCCCCTGTTGCCGTCCCTAAGAAGACCATAAGCTTGAGCAGAGAAAAAGAAAGGGCCTGCTACTGGTGCTAATTACCCAGAAACCACACAGAAAGTGCCCACTGTCACTAACTGAAGAGGTTCACATCCCTTCTTACACAGATAAAAGGCGTAGTACGAAAACATTTCGCAGGGGACAAAGGAGGGAAGATTACCATAATCTTTTGGTTTGTATCCCCTGTAAGCTGTCCGTGTGTCCTTTTCCCTCACTCTTTCTCGTTCTCCTCCTCCTCCTCCTTCGCCCTTTCTCTCTCTCTCTTTCTCTCTCTCTCTCTCTCTCTCTCTCTCCACTGCTCTCTTGTTTCTTCTTGTCTAAGATCTAGTTTGAAGGAGTAGAAATGGTGGGAATTGGCTTTGCAACCTAAGCCTGACAGTTGTGTTCTTCCCGCCTTCCTGTGATCATCCCTGTCATTGGTGGGCTGCTGTTGGGGTAATCAGACAATGGCAGGCGAAACGAGGTGTCACTGTGCTGACAGACCCCTCTTCATGTTATGTCATTGTTAATCCTCAGCCTTCAGCTCGCTCCCACTGCTGCTTTCATCCAAGCATTCTCCATGAGGGGGATAGGGGATAAATATGATGCCTTCATATTTCTACATATCAAAGCGCTCTCAAGCGGCTGTTTTCTCCCTAAGTGCCGAAGGATTGAACAGCACGCAACTCTGAGCGAGAACTTTTTAAATGAGGACATCACAGCGGCTGCATCGCACTGGCTCCCAGATTGTCCCAGTCACAGGAAGCCTGGACCAAAGCCAGTCATGCATCCAGGAAAACATCCACTATAAAAGATGTTTCATAAACGCAGTCTTCTCAGGCTGTAGATCACCCCAGAGGTCTGATCCTTTTGGCATTGCGGCTGCCTTAGAGCACCTCTGCCAAGCTCATTGGGGAATGTGATGAGGCGTTGAGACATAACGGAGGAAATGGTTTCAATTAAAGCAGAGAATGACGAGTGACACTAAAAGACTCGTTCGTGTCTGTGTGAGAACAACAGCAAGTGGTAGAGTCTCCAGCAATCATTATCCAGCGCTTTCATAGCATCTAACAGCTCAAAACATTCAGATTGATGGCAGAATGTGTGCACAGTGTATAAGGCATCCCATAAATGGCTCCGTTTTCACTCTCTTGCTGTCTGCTTTTTTTGGCTACTGAGTGGGTGGTGTTGAAACAATGACAGGAAACCTGCTAGTTTTGGTAAAATCTCAAGTTTACGAACGATTATACTACTTCTCAGCACTGTGAGGAAGAACACTTTGCATATTTCTCTCATGTCTGTGAGCAAAGTGCCTATTTTCATTCAAATATTGTTGTGATTCCATTTCCTCAGCTTTTTGGTTCGCAAGATTTAAGCATCTTGTTTCTGTTCACCTGCCTTAAACACAGGTCATGAGTTTTCTTTTTTATCCTTTAAACAAATCTTCATTTGTGGCTTTTCAGATGTGACACATTCAGCTAAAATACACTGAGCCTTTTCATTTCATTGTTTGCTTCTCTGTGCTCTGATTGCATTTGAAAGTGATGCCACAGGTCCGTTCCCATTGTGTGTGCTGTGCTGTGAGTCTGCGCCTCGTTTCTTTGACAGCCTCAGTGTGAGACTGATGTTTCTGAAGGTAGACATGTGTGCTCCCTGTAACGCTGTGTTTACAGAGCCTCCCCACCAAGTCTCTGCTCACTGCATACATGGCACAGAAGGCCCAGATGAGATAACACAGTTTACTGCTGCTCTTTCTAGTGGATGGCAGCAGACAGGGAAAGGCAACCGGTGGCCAAGCTACAGAATGGCTCAAGCTCTGTCTTTAATAATATGGAAACCAAATCAACCATTTTCATCTCTGTCGTGATGCTTAATATAAAACATTCTAACAAATATTGCAAAGACATTCAACCTTTAACCTTTCAGTTACTGAATATAAACATCTAATGTTACTGTTCCTGAATGTGTTATTTTAAAAAAAGGTTCCTTTATTACAAATTAAAAGTGCAGTTGCAATCAAATGTACCACTGATCAGTCAAACACAATCAGAAATTTTTGCGTTTACAGACCTAAGATCTACTGGGGTGCAGCCTGCAGCACTGAGTTCGTTTAGAGTTCTTATATATCTTTATACATGCAACCATTGTATGTTTCACTTTCATTTCTCAGTGTCCCTTCTAAAGTCTAAATGTATTTTATAATATCAATGTCATTTGATAATGTCCTACTAAAGTCTATGTCCCAGACCCAAAACCTCTGTCCTCTTCCCCTTCAGCCACTCATTAGCCTTTAGCCTCTCTTAGCAGGTTTGGAAACTGGTAACTAAGCGACTTTTGTCAGCTAAGGCTAAGAACAATGCCAAAATAATCCTTAAATAGCCAACCAGCGCTTTGTTAACAATGACAAGATGAAACCTTTTTTTTTTTTTAGTTCAATCAGTCTTCTCAAACCACCAGGAACTCTATTTTGATGGCTAACTGGTTCTGAACCAGAATCATACATTAACACACTGCAGTGAAGCCATAACATACACCCAAAAGCGTGAATTGGCCTTTAGTTTTCCATCCTGGGTTAAAACACCAGTGATCATTGTGGAGCTCCAGATGCATCTAGATCCAGCTCCATAACAACATCATGTGGTTTTAGATTCACTAATGTGACACACATTACATGCCTCCTAAAACTGCTTCCTTTGTAACACAAGTCACGATGTCTAACAAAGACCACAGACTGGATTGCACTGGGTTGCACACGTGTATTTACCACAAGATTGCTGTTACAGTCAATCTGCATCTCTTATTTAATCTGAGTGAGCTCATTTACAGGAGATGAAATGGGGGAAGTAGAAAAATAAATCAGCATATGTTGCATTTTTAATCTGGGACACTGGGTAGCAGAATATTTGGACAACAAACAGCACTTACAGGTGTCATACATATGAGAGAGAGATTCATCTACCCAGGAGCCTTGTTGAGTCCCTGAACCAGTCAGTTAAAGATCATTTTTCATCAAGGATCTCTTGTCTTTTACTGAATTGAGATTCTGCACATACAAACCTAGTCCACTGTCTGGGTTTAGAAAAGCAACCGCCGCAGGGTTGTCACTGTCACAATTATGCCTCTCAGTCCTTTATTTACAATAACTGGAGAATATTTACTCAAATCTCTGTATCCAGTCATGGTGAAGGAGCTACAGCTCTGCAGTGTTTGGGTGCCTTCTAAACTAATTATGATCACTATGTATAATTGAGGGGCAAATGCATGGTAAATCGCTCTACATCACATTTCATTTAGTGACAAAGCATTTCAGAGCAGTGGGTGACTTTTTTGTGTTGTAGCTTATGCCTGGGTGGTGCAGTGCTTGAATTTGTGACAGAGTTTATTCAAATGATTTATTCTGTAGCGGGCTGTGTCCAGGGATTTGCTGTCCAAAGGTGTTGGGTCTAGCTGCACTTCTTCCTGTTTCTTTCTTTCTTCTGCTTGTATCTACACTTCATGTTTTCTGGATATAAAAACATCTTTAAAGGTTCTCTTGTGCATTTAGAATATATATTTTAGGCATGCTGTTTTCAGGTTTCTATTCATTTCCTACAAGTTATCTTTACTTGCACTGCACTCTAAATACAACAGTGTTATTAGTCAATTGGATTATAATCCCTCCATGTATCCAAATCCACCCCTGAACCTGTAGTGTTGTTACTTTGTTTGAGCTCATATAAGAAAGGAGCTTTTAATTATTTCCCTAAAAGACAATAACCATAGGGAGTATGGGGTAGTGCTCTTTGGTCACTAAATCCAGCACCACCAGATGGGATGTTTTTATTTGATGGTCTTTTCTGTTTAACACAATGCTAAACCACTTTGTTCATAATTTTCAGCTGGTGAAAAGATTTGGATGTGGCTTACTGCTCTGTTATTCTGTCATCTTGGATTTGTGCATCCAAGTTGGCCTAAATATGCTTTTTCTCCAGTGTGGCCAATGCTGCACGCTTATGGAACCCTTGATCAAAGGATAATGCACAGACTGTCACTTGGCCTCCCTTAGCAGTTGGCAAGGGCACTCTGAATTATTCAAATGCATTCTCATGAATAGTTGCACATCCTATGCCATTGTTGATGGAAAGTACACTTATCTAAATAGAGAAACATATCCTCTTTTGTAATTCTTCCTCAACAGAGTATTAAGAGCTACGCTCATATTTAGAGCAGTGAGTGTTTATATTTGGGTTGGGTTGTCCCTTATCCACTAAGCACATGGGTCTTTCTTCTGTCACCATACTGTACTGTACTGAGGGGCAGTGGTGGAAAGTAGCATTGCATTAACTCACATATAGTACTTAAGTACAGTTTGATATGCTTGCAATCTGCTGCTTCCATTTTATTTAAACATTTTATAAAAATCTTCAAATCATAAACCACAGTTATATACAGTTATAACTAGTGCTAGTGCTATAACGTTAATGCTAAAAAATGTTTTTACAAAGAGTTATGTACTGTAGTTTTAAGTAAAACTTTGAAAGCAGCACGTATACGAACAGTGAAGTACATGTAACTTGAACTGAAATATCTCTATCCTTTATACCCCTAAACAAAAGAGAAAATAACTATTACCTACACCACATTCTGAGTTTTGTCTTGTCTTTTCCTGGGAAACTTTTGATTTAGTAAAAAG